>JAQFYZ010004723.1:0-10584 GCA_034695085.1 Cylindroiulus punctatus | reverse complement strand
CTCTCCCAACTTAAGGCTCAAATGGCCCGAGCTAGGCTACGGGATCGACACCAAGAAAACCTGCGTAGAAAGCTGTTTCAACTTAAGCAAGAGGTAATCAGACATCAATCAATTGTGTGCGTTAATATCATAAACATTTCATGTTTGTTGAACACGCTAATTCATTTTAGCAAGGAGTGGAGAGCGAACCAGTTTTCCCCATTGCCGAAGACACTTCCACCCAACATCAGTCAGATGTTGAAGTGGTTGAGAGGCCTGCTGGAAGTCCACAGCCCAGAACATCTCAAGATACTACACATTCCTATCTCATGAGGCCACCTCCTGCTGAAGTGAAACCCCGTGAAGAAAGTGTCCAAGAAACTGAGTAAGTTTAGCTTCACCAATAGATGTGCTGTAGATGGAGACTGGGAACAACCATGATAAACTGTGCAATTTTTTTTCAAGAACTGACACTGTATTGACCGAAGAAGACCTTCGTGATCATAGCATGGAGGAGTACGATTCTGGTGGCTACTCACCCCGTCTGTTACGACATGAAGAACTCGAGCCAGGGACTTTGCTGATTAATCCTTATGACGATACAAAGTGCCTGGAATTTGCCAGACAGCAGCTGATAGGAACTGGTTCCATACAGGTGAGGTTTTAGGATGTTTGGGATCGGCCTAGGGAAAAACAGCATGAAATTAAACTACTCAGACTTATGCGTAACTGTAATTTTCTTCAAATAAGGCTGCATTGAGCACAGAGGAGAGCAAGTTTGAAAGTGAGGCTAGAAAGGGGATGACAGATGACGAGGCCATGTTCAGCGTCGAATCACCTTTAGATCATCGGATGTATCTCTGGTCAGATAAATATAGACCGAGAAAGCCGCGATATTTCAATCGCGTTCACACAGTAAGTAGAATTCTCCTTTTTGGCCATTTCTGTCCAAGTCAATTTCATGGATTTTATCAATTTTATCTCTAAATCGGATTTTTTCTCGTTTAGGGTTTTGAATGGAATAAATACAATCAGACGCATTATGACATGGATAACCCACCTCCAAAAATTGTGCAAGGCTACAAATTCAATGTAAGAATTTGGTAGTTTGTTGTTGATGTTTTTGTCAACTTATTTAACACTTCCAAATTGTTTTTCAGATATTTTATCCAGACTTAATAGACAAGGGTGTAACTCCTGAATACACACTGGTATGTAGAAGTCATAATTGCGGATGGTTTAAGATGTAAACTTTGCAAAACTGAGGTTTGTCTAACATCGTTTAACATGAATTTTAGACGCCATGCCCAGAAAATAAGGACTTTGCCATATTGCGTTTCCGTGCTGGCCCTCCATACGAGGTAAGCTATAATTAAAAACGTTTTACAGCACACTTTCCTAGCTTACACCACTCTAAATGTTCCTACTGTTTGCTTGCAGGATATCGCTTTCAAGATTGTAAATCGTGAGTGGGAGTACTCTTACAAGCGAGGGTTTCGTTGCCAGTTCCACAACAATATATTTCAGTTGTGGTTTCATTTCAAACGCTACCGCTACAGGCGGTAAATACCAGTTGGATTCAATCCTAATTGTAATTGTAATAATAAGATGTCATTCAATTTTAAATCCTTATTGTGTTGATTACGAGAACCAGTAACACAGAACACAGTAAAGCAGCCAAAGAGGGGACTAAACTAAAGGAATTGCATGATGGATCAGTAGACGTTGAAATAAGCAAGCCGCAAGCCATTGCTCAAGTGGGCATGCTTTATTTAACATTTTCAGATAACAGTTCAACGAATGAAGTGCAGTTTAAAACTTTTCTTACTTTCCACATCAGGAAAAATTTTGGAATGGAAAAAATCTAAAATTGTTATAATTGGAATACAAATACAAAAAACTACTATAAAGGCAATCTACAAATTTAAAAAAATCCTATCTTTAAAGTTATATTAATTTCACTATTTTACTATTTTACATTCAGCAGGGCAGAGGGTCAAATTGATCGTAAGACCAATATATAATGCAGATAGGTTTTATAATTGCAGTCAACTTTTCAGCCAGTAGAATGACTTTCTGGGCCAAAAGTAGCACAAATAGGAAAATCAAATAAAGCACTGTATAGTTCTTACACATTTTCAGAAATATCTGGGGCAATTTAAATATCATTGATCTGGCATGCAAATCATTCTACGGGAAGAAAAACAAATTAGCAGTTATGATTTATTAAAACTCGTCAGAAATTCAGAATTGCAGATACTGACTTGATTCAGTAAAATTTAAATGAGTTTCACTAGGTACCCTAAGCTGGCTGAAAATGGGGTTTACATTAAAATACATAGTCTGTTGACATTCATTGCTACAACAAGTAAATAAACTCAAAAATCACATAACGACGGCACTAATATTTCATACCATCCAGCATAGCCAGCAAACAACGTGATCACTAGGCCTTGAAACCATCTTAAAATAATGATATCCAAATACCTAGTGGGACTAGAGAGGTCAGGCTCTAGCCAAAATAAGGCAGATCAGAAATGCAGGTTGGACTTAAATTATCCAGATTCCTCTAAAAACATCACACACATCCTGGAGGCGCAAACAAAAGCAGTAACTTGTTTGTAATATGCTTATCACAACTTTACACACACAATGATGTCCAAAATTTTAAAGACAAGCTTTTATGGACAGGAAAATCACAAATAGCAAAAGAAAAGGAGCCTTCCATACCAGATACTAATTCAATGCAGATTTATGCATGAATTTGATAGGAAATGCAAATCAATTGAATGCTATAAAGATTTCACATTAGAATATAACATGTGTATAAATAGCCAAACTCAAATTAAATATCCTAAAAAAAATTGAGGCATTTTCTTCTTCTACACTGCCTTAGTAGCTCAGTAAGTTTTGGATAGCATTAGTTTAAGAGGTAGGCTACACTTATTTGGTTTGCTTATTTTTAAGGATAATAAAATCAAAACAAACCATCCACACACGTTTGAGTTCAAGAAGAGACAGTAGGTGAACATATCTAAAAAAGGTAGATCTGGTGGAGGGCAGTGGACAAGGACAAGATTCATGTGTGGTGTTAAGAAAAAGTCAAGAGGAGAACTTGAAGTATTAAGTAGAAGAATTGCGAGATTTAAAGTAGTTCCAACCGTGTTGCGCTCCACTTTCAAATAACCACTTACTATTGATGATGGCGTCGCTTTACTCTCTCCCACATTTGAGGTGTATTCAACAAGGATGATGTCTTATCACTAATGCCTAAGTATCTCTCCACGAGTTCTATCGCTCTGACAGGCCATAACCAAAAACTATTTTCGTTGTCTAACGTCTTTATCTTTCTGGTCTCCGACTGATTTGCTGCAATATTGAAAACAAACTATCATTAACTCAAATCTGATGTGAAAAATGTCAACGTTTCAATTTTCAGGTTGGTAGTTTCCAAATAAGGTTTGTAATCACAGATAAACAATGCGTAGAACTTAATGCTGAAAAGATTCTGATACGACTTCTTAAAAATAAAACCAGCAGACGTTCACTACGGTTATGACAACAATTTAGGTAATGCGGAGGGCAAGTGGACAACCCCGCAAGATAGTAACAGTATTTAAGAAATCCAAAATTTGATTGCCAATGCTTAAAAAAGAGATCCGTACCTTTCAGTGTTTTGATCAGTATCACTTTCATCGTATTCTTGTTTGGCACGACGCTTCTCATAGATGAATATGATAGTGCAAAGAATGGCCACTTCAGCCACAATGCCGAGGAATGGCCACAATGCAGCCAGCTTGTCTATGGTCGATAAGTGAACACACACACGAGTGCCATTACAAAAGTGCGCACCAATTACAACGACCATCAAAGTAATCAAAAACAAGCAGTTACCTTTAACTCTAATCATGACAGTCACGTTGGCGGAATTCACGTCATTGACAATGTCACACCTGTATTGCGCCCTGTCCTCATATGCCAGTTGCTCGATCAAGAGGGTAGCGTCGGTGACGTTAGAATAGCTCGGCAGCAATTTGATACTGGATTCATTCAGCTCTTTTACGGGGACATTGTCTTTGAAAGAAAACAACAAAGGCTGAATAAATATACCACTCATTCCAAGCAAAAAATTCCGATTTAAGTCTTAATTTGGCATCCTTCAGGTGCACTTTGTCCCTGCTTCAGTATTGACTATGAGAAAACTGGCTAATTCTAATATCTCCTTAGCTGGCTGTGATTGAATGGGGGCAGTTAAATCAGAAATGAATGCACTGTTAGGCATAAACACAGGTGCCATTCTTGTTTACTAGACAAGTAGAGTTGAAATAAAATTTTGTGACCATTTGGAGCAGGAACTATAACAAGATTTGTCCCACTCTTCTTCCTCTTTTTTGAAGGACACCGGTTGTGTTTAGCCACGCTATATATTTAGATACTGATGGCTCACCTTTATACCAGGTAACGTTAGGTGTTGGATATCCATAAACGACACACGTAAGATTCAACCTTTCTCCCTCGACCAAATTAATAGAGTTTGGAAGTTTTCCAATCTGGGCACGTGCTAATTGTGATAAACAAATCGCACCAACATGGTCAATAACAACTGAACAATTGCACAATCTACAAAAATGATGTCATTCGCCAAGCGATGTAAGTAGCACTTACTTCTGACGATGATAGTTTGATTAACATGAGGGTTTTTGTCAATCAGACAAGTATAAACTCCTGCATCGCTTTCTTCCGCATGCTTAATTACTAGATCATTCCTGCCAGAAGATGCGTTCTTGATTGTGTCGTACTTTTGAGTGTTGTTTATGTTCACGAACGCATCACCTTTCATCCTTGAATTTTCATGAAAGTTTTAAAATTAATACTCATTCTCGACAATATGCATGAAAATTCACATTGTGTCTCGGTCCTGCTCATAAGAAATAAAAGCCATCCAGGATAAAACCATCATCATGTGTATTATATATAGACATCAGCACTCCCTTCCTTAACAGTAGCAGTTAAATTTAGTTTTGATCCAAAGATTTTAATTTACAAAGGCATATCTTCTCACCAATTGATGGTAACCTTCTCGTCCGTAGTTAAATTACACGGAAGTATGTTATCCTTATTCAAAGTCAAATCAAAGGTCTGCACGGTGTTTGCATCAGTGGTGATGTCTAAAAGATGAACAAAAAGGCGACGTGAGTAACGTTAACTGTATAACAATACGTGGCAATATTCCAAATCAAACCAGGCTGATTAATAAATTAGCAGCAGTTCAACTGAAAGTAAATCAACAGCATTTGGCAAATGCATTCCATTTCATCATATAACAAGTTAACATTTTGATGCAACAATGACAACATTTAGGACGATGCATGCACAATTTTCTCACAACATTATCATAAAATGATGCATGTGCTATAGCCCTACCTATTACAATAACAATATAGTCATGAGGACCAAACATTTATACAAGAAGAACATGTTTGTTTTCAATGTCAATTGGCAGTCATGCTATTTATATCTCCTTTCTTTCAAGCTAAAAAGTTAAAATGTAATACCATATGTTAAAAATAAAAAACAATGACATACATGTATATCCTATATACTTAAGTATTCATAAACTTACTACAATATCAACACCATTTCAACTGATAGTATCCACAACTATGCATGCACACCAAATTTTAAGGCAAGCTATTTGGTTTATGTTCTATTTAGTTTATCAGTACAGTATTAAAGAATAATGCTCAATTATAAACAAGGGTCAAACATTTGAATACGTCTGCCAATACATGTAATCCAACATGAAAAAACACGAAGAAACTTCAAAAAAGTACAGTTATGATCTTGCACGTTTCAAGTGATGAAATCAAAAAGCAAATCAGTCTACATTAAACTAATTTTCGAATCTGACACCTCCAAATTCCCCGAAAAAATCTGCATCATTGGTATTTAACTGCAGCGCTAAACTTGTTACAGTTATTTTTCTTTGTTGATGTATACAGTGGTCTGTTGAACTATAGGGCTCTGATAAACTAATGATTCGTCTAGTGCTTATACTTTTAATGAAAATGGCACTCAGACATGGGGCATTGACTTACAGTAGAATCATGCAAACCAATCAATGAGGCTACTGAAAACCCTCACACTATCCATGCTCTTTGGAAGTTAGTAGAGTATTGAGACCATATTAGCAAATGCTTCAGAAAGTGATACACAAAGTAAATCAATGCTCATACTCTCCACTCTTGCTTACCAAAGACGACCGTCACATGATGAGTTAAAAGATTTAAAGTATGACACGAGTAGTTTCCCGAATGATTTGTGTTAGCATTATGTACAGTTAACTCTGACACTTGAAGTGAGTCACGTTGTACTTTCAAGTTCTTAGTATAATCTGGCCCTTCGAGTTTTACTCTATCCTTTGTCCATTTAAGCTGAAATGGTTCATACAACTCGCAAGTGATGACGAATGTATTGCCCACCAACACGAAATTAGGTCCAGTATATGTCACTTCTGTACATAAAGCAAAAGCAAATAAATGACACACCCTATGTAACGAAAAGTTAAAACCAAACGGTTTTCATACGCTTACATGTATGTGCAATTCTTTAGCATAGTACTATAGGCAGGCATTAACCACATTGATCAGCAATAAACAGAAAACGTCTCGGAACAATAAGTAAACCATATTTCAGGGATAAGCAAATTGTACTTTGGAAGCTACACTCAGTATTTAGCTCACATTGATATTTGAAACAGTGAGCTACAACACCATGTTGTATTACAAGTCTTATCAGATGAAAGTGCTTTCATCACTGGTAATGATGTCGCTGTCTCACTGGTAACCTTTAATGACTTTTGGCCAAGTTGGCGACAATGTCCTTTTCAAAAGTTTTGATACAGTCACTGAACGATCAAATTAGGTAGCTGAACCCATGACGACACAGGCATCAGTTAGGTTGTATAAATTGAGAAATATTATAAAAGTAAGTAAAAAAGTTGGCTTTGCATACCGAAGATTCAAGACATAGCCCACTTTACAAAAATGAAGGAAAAAATGTTAATCAGTTGGAAATTTGATAGAAACCAACGGCCATATATCGTACAGTAGTGCAAAACATGTTTTTGCACCAAAGCTAGTACATCTGGAAAGGACCGAAGATAAATTTAAATATAATTGAGAAAAGTTATTTGTCTCTGGTTTGAATTCAAACAGGTCCTCTCTACGATATTGATTTTAGGAGTTTAGGAAATTGGGTAACAAACTAGTAATCCATAAAACAATGGAAAGGCGCTCTACAACGTATGCTAAACACAAGCCTACAACAAAAGCTCCATTTAAATACAACACATCTAGTTTGTCTTGGGTTCAACCCTAGTCAGAATTCATACATTAATCACCATGGTGACAATTCCTGTGTAGTCGAGTCAGTATCTCAGAAGAAAGCGATCCATTATCATAGCGATTCAATTTATCAATTATCGAAGGCTTCACAGTTTGCTTGAGCATAAAGGAAATGTTGTTTGCAATAAGGAGAATATAAGGCACACACGCGCAAACATCCTTTATAGACTCGAAAACACAAATAGCTATTGTTGTAAAATGTACAGCTAAATTGACCACAGTACCATAGTGTTGGGTATCACGATATCTAAATTTAACAGAACATTCAACGACGAAGTAAATTTGGACTATAATGCACAGTTAACAAATGTTTATCTGTTTATCACTTGCACACTGTATAAACTGTTTATCAGCATACTAATTTTGCTTTGGTTTTACTTCAATAGACAAATATTTAAAAGTTTTCACCACAATCCCCAATGGAAATTTAATAAAGCAAGGAAACAAATGTCATAGTATTTAAAATCAGTAAACCAAGTTATCAAAAATTGGACTTCTTCTCCGAAATACAATTTTCTACAACTTCATTGCGTCATTGACAACCACTTATAAGCAAGTTATGACCTGCTGAATGTCAATCATTAAGCACATGTTGAAAGACAGATTACACTGAGAAAATGTGATGTGTGTTTAGTTGTAACAAGATTACATGCAATGTACAAGGTTAACCGGCCTAACTGGCTTTAGATAAACATCGAAAAGATTGCTAGTCATGTATTTCGAAAAAGAAAGACAACGATATTGGTTTCTTGATGTGGAGCTTTAAGATGCAATTGTACAGACAAATCAACTCAATCATTACGCCCTGGGTAATCGCTCCTAGAAAAATGAAGATCCCAACGGGCAGTGTACTTTAATTACAAAAGATCAATTACCAAAAACAGTTTTTACATTGTTGGTTTACCAAGAAGTAGGCCCCTATATTAGTTTTCAGTTGTAGGCTATTGCTGTTGCCAATACAGTACATGTTGAAATAAATATGTGACAACTTTCGTAGATTTTAAAACTATTGCTTTGCTCAACAATAGTTTAACATCTACGAAAGTTCAGCATGACTAGGTTCCAATCATTAAAATATCTCTTGATTATTGTAATACACTGCATTCTGAAATCATAAAATGCAAAGTGGTAAGCATCTCTACGGAACCCCACACAGTCGCAACTGACCCTAGGGTGACCCAGAGAAGGGAAGAACCCTGCCAACGGGCATACACGGCGAGAAACACCAGAGGTGATCGAGTCGCCATTGCCTTCCTCGCTGTAAGCATATACAGTACCATAAATCGGGGTCAACAATGGAATATTGGACCTTGACAACGTAGGCAGAACAAAGTGCATGAACAAAAAACTCACACATACTGGTTAAAAGTATCATAAAAAGAAATTTCAACATTTGAAAGTGATGATTTTTTTCAAGAGTGCCTTCTAGATTTTTATGATTCAGATCCTTTTTTATTACATCGGAATATTAAACTTTTAATGCAGTTCATGGAAAACCTACAGTACTGTATAGGCCTATGAATAAATGAATGTAAAAACTTGAGATTCAGAAGAATGACTGGTCCCTTTACAGTAGCCTACACGCATCTAGATAAATATTCATTGAAATTTGGCTCCAATTATTTTCATGGAATGCTAGCAAAGTCTGAGTTAATAAGCGTTTAGGACACACAAGAATAGGTGTGTGTATGTGTGATAATATTTTGGAAAATGGGAGATTTTTCTCTTCTCCAGCAATGGTGAAATTCTAAGGACATACATGTACATATACTGTATGTGACAGACATGCATCTACTTGGTCTTTTTTCAGATTTGTATAAAGCCACTACTTTTAAATCGTCGATAAAAATTGTGAAACAATCTCATGAAGCAGTTTCATTGTCTCGTATGCGTCGACACAAACGTCCACAATGGACATCGCGGAGATTTGCATAATATATTTAATGTCCGTGTCATGTTACATTTAAAACCTAAACCCAAAGAAATCAGACATGGACAAAATAACTAAATTGAAGAAGCCATAGGCAGAACAAGATTGCCTCTTCATTGAGTAATGTGCAATGATGCTGTCATGTTCATTAATTAACAGCACTCAAACTTCCTGTCTTTAATTATATCAGTGAAAAATCTAAATTACATGAGTTTGGTTTGGTTCGAACCAGTCCAGGGGTACATGTACACTTTTTCCGGTTAGGCCTACTGTACCTGAAAAAATGGCGAACTCAAGTGCAATAGAATTGGGCAAGCCTGCTGCAAATATGCGATGCGGGGAATAAGGGAATCGTACCCGTCATCGCAAGCTCGTTTATCGTAGGCCATTTGGCTTGAATTGAAATTGTCACGATAAATGTACAAATACAACATCAATTGTTGCCAAATGTATGCACGATCATTACGCAATGCAAAAGACGACCCAGATGATCGAACACGGACCATTTTCACGAACAGAACGCACTGTACGGTAAAACTAGCGCACTATTAATGCTACTAACCTTTTTGACAGGAAACTAAACAGGCGCTGAATGCTAGCAGAAATACCGTTGAAACGAAAATCTTCATTTTTGATGAATTTTATAACTAGGCAAAATGGCCCTTCACTCCCTTCCACCTTCGAACGAATTCGCAATCAGAATCAAGGCTACCAAATGACGAATTCTAATTTTTATTGCGAACCTGCGCGCCATCTAGCGGCCTGTATCGTTGGTTAGCGCCTTCTAAGCGGAAAGCACAAAAATGAGCCAATGAAAGTTCTTGTGTGCCACGTATTCTAACCATTTAGCGAACCTTGATTTCATTGGCTATTGGGCAACCTCTATAGAGCCCAGAGGGAGCCACAAGTTATATGGCCAGAGGGAAGTGCCACGCCCTTATTCAATGATGAAAACAATATGGCTTCCGAAGGAAGCTTGGCTGTAGAAAATACGAATGAATCTGTCGAATCGTTGACTAGAGAGGCAGAAACGTTGAAAGTGAAATTGGAAGAAGAAAGACAGAAGCTAAATGATGTAGCTCGTAAGTATCGTTTTCTTGGCTCGCGTTTCACATCTGAGCTAGGGGATGTTTTGGGGATGGAGTTTGACAAGCAGGATCTCAGGCCTAGAGCCACTGGTCCTCTCAATTTCTATCGCTTTGAATTAAATTTTATTATTTATATCCCACTCTTACCAGCATCATCAATTCGACATTCAAAGACTTACAC
>JAQFYZ010004722.1:0-10586 GCA_034695085.1 Cylindroiulus punctatus | reverse complement strand
AGTGGGCACCCGTTTAGGCTCCGCCCTCTAAAACTTGGATAAACGAATCGCAAACAGGAAATGGCATCCTATTGGTTAAACGGACGCCATTTTTGTCTTCTCTCGTTGATTTGACTATAGTACATGTACATGTATTCCCAAAACGTTTTGGTGCCACAATGGTACACCAATATCCCTTGAAACACGTGTCGAAAAAAATAAAGTATGTACATAAATTGATGCTACAGCTGCACATATAAACCTACCACAGCCCCCTTTTTGTGTCCATTTATAATTAGCCAAGGGCAAGCTCCCAAAATAATGCATTTAATGACTTGACACATCATAAATCATTGTTGTGTATGCTTTCAAGACTTACCTTTGAACCCTGATTTGCTGAACTCAGATGCCAGAAAGAAGGCTGGTCGTTAAATTTGATTCTAGACAAGCCCTGATCTTCAAGGAAATTCTTCAAGTATCGAGTTACCCATGTCTTGTCTTTACAGTGTATATTCAGTGCCATGGAGTTAGCAAAGTGGAAAAATATCATGGATGTCTGCATTAGGAGATACTGTAGGCTACTGTATTGTCAGTTATTGGTTATAACGAACATATTTTCGAGGTGCCATGCACTAAAGTTACAGAACATCACTTGAAAAACACTGGCTAAACCCATTTATCAGCTCAAAGAAGGTGCTGACAAAATATCATCGATCTGATGACAGACTAATTCCCATGGCAAAACAGTCCCATTTGCACAATCTTCAAAAAACTTTTACTTGTAGGTGTGCTGGGTAGTTAAGTGTCTGAATGAAATTTCGACTTCCTTCTCATTTAGACTTTTGACACTTTGGTACACTTAGCAGATAATAAACGATCTCTAATGACAGATTATTTCAAATGAATCTCCACTGTGCCCTCAGAAAAGTTGTACAATACTGTACAAAAAATGTTATGCGAGTATAAATACAATTTATTTTTAAAACTCATATTTATTCTGACTACTGATATAATATATTTTGGTGGTCCCTTGCAATTATAACTGTATTACTATGGTGAAATTATTTATCAAAACAATGTTTTTACGCATTTGGGGAATTTGTGATATTTCCCTATTGTGTGGGCTCCAGCATTTTAGGCTATGACAGTGCTATGGACCTATGGTGCTAGCAAAGTGGAAATTGGGGGGTTGCACCTTGCACCCCAGAATTTAGAAATAGTTTAGGGAGGGCCCAAGGGCACGAACCCAGATGCTGCAGTGATTGGTCTAAGAGCAATAATTTTAAAAGATGTGCCAGATCAAAGGAAGCGACACACCAAGTTGCGCTCACATGATCTTGTAAAACAACATTCAATTGTCACTGGAATTTACTAAAAATTAGTTTAACATGGTCCCGTCAACCTGGGGGTATCTGCTTTATGTAAAAAAGGACTTAATGATAAGAGCTAGGTTTGTGGTAAAGCAAACTTTCTGATAAGAAATTTAGGGTAAATAGGACTTTACCAGAAATGGTTTTGAGTAAATAGGCCTATAATGACAAAAACGTTTGGGACCCACTGGTGTCTATAATTAGCCCCTATACCGAACAGGAAAACAGATAGGGCCTATCTCCTATCTGGCGACATCATTATATCGTGAGAAAAAGCAAATGCAGAATTGGGTCATGAAGTTTGCTGCAAAAATTTTAGAGTTCAATCTAATAATTTTTTGCGCCGATCTACTGTACATGTACAGAATGCTACCCTATGATGAGTATAGTTTTACACAACTAAATTATACCCAAAGCTCACATTGAAGCGATTTGAAACTCGTATGTGACGTTTCCAGGGAAAACCATATGACATGTAACAAAAATTTAAAATACATGTAGTTTCTTGAAGGTTTGAACACTGATTTAAACGTATGCAAACCCACATGCAAAAGAAATGCATTAGGAAATGCTCAACAAATGCATTTTATGATTCATTATGAAATAATTTGTCTTAATCTACACATTCAAAAATGCATTTCAAAATGCATTTTCTATAATACCCACATGCAAAAGAAATGCATTTTAAAATGCATTAGGAAATGCTTAACAAATGCATTTTAAAATGCATTAGGAAATGCTCAACAAATGCATTTTATGATTCATTATGAAATAATTTATGTCTTAATCTACACATTTAAAATGCATTTTCTATAATACCACATGCAAAAGAAATGCATTTTAAAATGCATTAGGAAATGCTCAACAAATGCATTTTAAAACGCATTAGGAAATGCTCAACAAATGCATTTTATGATTCATTATGAAATAGTTTTAATTTAAAAATGCATTTCCTATAATATAATGTATTTCTAAATGCATTTCTTTTCCATATCGGAATGCGTACAAACTTTACATGTATTTTATTAGACGCTATGCAGTCTGTTATTAGAAGGTGTTGGAAAAGTTATCAAAGCAAATGTACAATCCTAGCAGTTTTTTGACATTATTGTCGGGAGTGGCATTGCATATACTGTAGCCCTACATGTACAACCTATTTTTCATGCAGGCTACCAAAAACCTACGATAGTGACAAAAATGCGCTGTCCATTGATGCTTCCTACTTCCAAAGATGAAACATACAGTGGCGCCATAAAGTATTTGGACAAAATGAAAATGGTGAATAAATAAAGAAATTAAATATCTAAAAATATAAGACTTGCAATAAATGAAGCTCATCAATCCCTCAAACTATTCTTATACTTGTATGCTTCCAGCTAAAATTTAAATTCTATTTATATCAAAAAACGAAAAATTGTATGGTCACAAAGTATTTGGACAGCTACACTGCTCATTACATGTAGTGTAAAAAATAAAGGAAATACATTGTAAAGTAAGTAAAGTTTCTTTTTAAAAACTAAACATGTAGAAATAATTTGAGGGATTGATAAGCTTCATTTATAGCATATTTTTATATTTTTAGATATTTTATTTCTGTATTTATTAACCATTTTAGTTTTGTCCAAATACTTTATGTCGCCACTGTATTTACTGCCTGCTTAATTTGGATTAGCGTTTCATTGGATCTGAAGGGATTAATTCTCAAGATGCCACATGAACAAAGCGTTGCATTTTTGAGTAATGCAATTTATATCAAAAAACGAAAAATTGTATGGTCACAAAGTATTTGGACAGCTACACTGCTCATGACATGTAGTGTAAAAAATAAGGGAAAAATATTGTAAAGTAAGTAAAGTAAGTAAAGTAAGTAAAGTTTATTTTTAAAAACTAAACATGTAGAAATAATTTGAGGGATTGACAAGCTTCATTTATAGCATATTTTTATATTTTTAGATATTTTATTTCTGTATTTATTAACCATTTTAGTTTTGTCCAAATACTTTATGTCGCCACTGTATTTACTGCATGCTTAATTTGGATTAGCGTTTACATTGGATCTGAAGGGATTAAATCTCAAGATGCCACATGAACAAAGCGTTGCATTTTTGAGTAATGCAATTCCAAGGAATGCCCTTTGTCAATTTGCCAGTTTAATCATAATCCTACTTTCCCCCATGTGTTGGATATACTGTAGATCCTGAGGGATTGGACAAAATGGAATTAGTATACTGTAGGTATGCCAATAACTTCGTACTACATCTCTGCTACATCAAAGTGCCCGTTCAGTGTCACTAGGTCCGTCTAGCAGCCAAATCCTAAATGTAATCCCACCACAGGGGACCTTTTGTCCTACATTTTGACAATGCCCACCATGCATTCCATGAATGCTCTGTACATGTAGATTGAGACAGACAGGGTTTCAGGATTGGTATTTGATTAATCGATTATTTCGTCACTGGGCACTTGGGATGGCCCTTTCGAGGTCAGGTCCTGTCGACTTGACAGCTGACCATCTAAGTTTAAACACTTCGTGTCAAGAACAAGAACAATCGTCCAGCATTCGTCGCTGCAAACATTTGTGGACCACAGGTAGATTAATCAAAATTTGAATTTACTAAATGCTTTTGTCCTTACAAATGCATCCATCGATTTTTGTGTCAGGGTTATGGAAATTGCATAAGCAGTAACTTTGTAGGCCCATTGAAAGTGATTTTTTGCAATTGAATTTTGGTAATTTTGGACAGATATGATAATTTCAAATGAAACTGAATGTTTTAATTCAAAGTTTATATTGATAGTATGTTCCAGGGCTATATAAAAATGAAAAAACATTTCGTTTTTAAAATTTTTCCAGATATTATTTATTTTGCCAACGACAGTAAATCTCTTATATTTCTATTCAGACGGCAGGTGCTGCCATCTATCGCCCATAAAGCAAAATAGAGGTCAAACATGAATTATCGTTTTTATTAATATCATATACATTTCCATAAGTTGTCAAGAGCACATCCCCCCTGTTAATGTTTACAAAAAAATTATTTTCATATGTTGGTCAGGAAAGGAGAAATTGTATTTGGTAATTTTATGCAGGGTGTCCCCGAAGTCACTACGCACTTTCAAAGGCCTTAAAAAGCAGTCGGTTTTAATTGGACAAAAATTGGAGAGTGGAAAAAAATGTTCAAGCACAAGTTGCTTCAGAAACAGCTAATGTACAATTAGACGATATAGTGCACATTTGGTGTTTATGTTTGTAGGTGTTAGCAGGTGTATCGCTGTATACACTTGTAGAGGGGGGTTTATACAGCTGTCAGTTATGCTCATTATCCTTTAATTGAGACGAGATAATGAGCACTGAATGGTGCGATGACAATTAAATCGTCTAATGAGCACATGTCGCACTGTAAGGTGATATTTATTATGTTTCAGATCGTTTAAGTATTTCTGTATTTATTCGATCATTAATGGTAATTGAATGATCTGGGAAATTATCAAAAAAAGCAGTGCACTAACCTTGCCTCAACATTACCTCTACAGGGTAATCAGCCTTTACTGTACTTTCATACTTTCACCAAAGGTCAAAGGTAGGGGTGTATAGAAAAAACAATAGTTCTGCACGCCTGTAATGAAGAAATTTCGTAGATAAATGGTATCCCCCAGGGCCAAGAAGATTTCTGTCGACGCCCAAGACAGTAGAATAATCGTGACTTAATTTCACATTTTTCATTGTTTTTGTCTGTGAAATATTTGAAGGTTTCAGGTTACGGTCGTAAAAGGGACCAAAATTTCATTTACAGCCTCACATTCAGTCCCAAATAAAAGTTTTGCAACTGTCTGTTTATACAAGTGCACTCATCGCTGCCATTGCTGTTCTCTGGGAATTTTTTATTGATGGCCATTAAACATCTGGAAGTACTAAAATAAACTTTTTCCTGGGTTCAATTAGTCGACAAGTTTATACAGGAATGCAGTGCGGATTAATTGGGGAGCCCAGGGCACTTGAACTTTGGGTGCTCTTTTAATGCATATTGAAAGTGATTTTTTGCAATTGAATTTTGATAATTTTGGACAGATATGAGAATTTCAAATGAAACGAAATGTTTTAATTCAAAGTTTATATCGATAGTAAGTTCCCGCGCTATATAAAATGAAAAGACATTTCGTTTTTATAATTTTTCCAGATATTCTTTATTTTGCCAAAGACAGTAAATCTCTTATATTCCTGTTCAGCAGCAAAGCAAAGCAAAATAAAAAGGCAAACATAAAGTTATCGTTTTTATTAATATCATATGCATTTCCACAAGTTGTCAAGAGCACATCCCAAAAAACGCAAGTCCCTGTTAATGTTTACGAAAAAATTATTTTGATATGTTGATCAGGAAAGGAGAAATTGTATTTTTGGTAATTTTATGCAGGGTGTCCCCAAAGTCACAACGCACTTTCAATGGGCCTTAAGGGGTGTTCTCTCCAGAAATTTTTAGATAATTAGAAGCGAAATTATGAGTTTTGTGGTTCTTGGAGTGCGATTTTTCAAGTAGCCATAAACATTTTAGTGTTTTTGTGAATTTGTTCAACTCAAACCCTCCTGGATATGCTACTGGCCACTTTTATATATATGAATGAAATAAATGGTACAATGAATGGTCAAATTTGCGACATATTTCTGTTCACGAATTAGCAAACAGTAAAAATATGTAATAAGCCCTCATTGGTTTGCAATTTGCGAGAAATGTTTCTTCATAAACTCTTGTCCAAGCATGATGACGTCATTACTCCCAAATCTTTAGTAGCCCACCAGCTAGAAATGATTTTCGTTTTTTCAGACAAACTTCGCCAACTGATCTTCGGGCCAGTGGCCCCAACTGGGAAACACCTAGTGACGAAAAGGAAGTTAATCAAAGCGTTCTTGCACCAGAAGCTGCTGCCACTTTCACTCAAATCCATGAGACCCAACAAGGCCAAACTGCCAGATTCCAGCTTTGACCCAAGGCCTTTGGATCTGACCTCCAAAACGAGCACGTCGATTCAGGTGCAGGAAAAGATGGGACCGAAAGCTGCTGATTTGGAAGGACCTAAAATCTCTGATGAGACCCAAGAACCTAGCCGAATCACCATTGGAGCTTCGTGGACCATTTCTGATGATGATTCGACAGGCAGGTTGTGCATTGATGAAGAAAGTGTGTCCGAAGAAAGTGTGTCCAAAGAAAGTGCGTCCAAAGAAAGTGTGGACACACTTTCTCTTCAAGGGAACGTGGACACTCCTGCAGCCACAGAGATTGATGCAAGACGTTCCAGAAGGGAAGAAGCCAAAATCAGGAATCAAGCTGCAAAGAGAAGACATTTGCAATTGATGCAAACCATAGACCATGGGCAGAAGTCGATGGTCAGCTGCACTTCCCAAAATGTCCCTGAAGAACATCCACTGCCAGCACATGAACGGCCATCCAGTGCCATGGACGACACCACGCTTCAAGAGATAACCAAAGATGCTCGAGCCAATGCAAAAAAGTCAGTTTCCAAGAAGGACAGAGGTGGGGACATTGAGAAACCTCAAAAAAGAAAATACAGTATACATTTAGACGATTCAACTGAGATTATTTCCGTGGAACAAGCCGTGGAGATTCTGTCCTGCACTGATGAGTGTAGCTACACGTTGAACATCCACCCGGATTGCCCTTCCAATGTGGAAGTTGATGACCATGAGCAGCTGTCAGCCACAGTGGGCAGCACCTCATCCAAAGAAAAAATGGGCCCACTACCAAAAGCTACCTCCACGCCTGATGCAAGGCCTCTTGGACCACCTGAAGCAACTTCCACTTCCAGTCATCTTCCAGGAGCACATGCAACATCCGATCAACAGTCACTGCAACAGTCACTGCAACAGACTAAGTCGAGTCTTCTGCCACAGCCAGGAAGGGCTTGTTCTCCACAGCAAAAGGAAGTGCAGATGTATCCTACTCCACCCAGCAGTTGTGGACTGCAAGATGTTCCAGCCACTGTATGTGGAACAATGTCTGAGGCTCCTAAAGAAGACTCACCCACTTGTTCAAGACAGCAGGATGTGCCATTGACCCCGAAACCTCAAGGGGCTCCCTCGATGCATACCTTCGGTCAAGTTCATGGCGATGTGGGACAACCAGCCATCGTGGATGGTGCAGGTACAAGTTCCACTTCTGGCATGCTCGTCACTCCACCTGATCAGCAGCAAAACACGATGCTGTCCGATGAGGAACGTCTGAGCCAGCCTGCCCAGAATGCCACGCCTGTGCCAGTAACAGTTGCCAGTTTGATTGATGCTGTTGTTAACGAGAAGTTTCAACTACCTACGCAAACTCAGATGGCAGGTGGCAATAGTGACTTTGGGGCGGCCATTGTCAACCTGCAGCCTGGGAACATGGAAAGTAATTCGCCAGTTTTGGACAATGTTGGATCCTTCCTCCTTGCACGACATTCGCAACAGTCTCCTGTGCAACAGTTGCAACAATTGCAGCAGCCTCCTGTGCAACAGTTGCAACAGCCTCCTGTGCAGCAGTTGCAACAATCGCAGCAGCCTCCTGTGCAACAATTGCAACAGCCTCATGTGCAACAATTGCAGCAGCCTCCTGTGCAACAATTGCAACAGCCTCATGTGCAGCAGTTGCAACAGCCTCATGTGCAACAATTGCAACAGCCTCATGTGCAGCAGTTGCAACAGCCTCATGTGCAAAAGTTTCAACAGCCTCATGTGCAGCAGTTTCAACAGCCTCCTGTGCAACAGTTGCAGCAGCCTCCTGTGCAACAATTGCAACAGCCTCATGTGCAACAATTGCAACAGCCTCATGTGCAACAATTGCAACAGCCTCATGTGCAGCAGTTGCAACAGCCTCATGTGCAAAAGTTTCAACAGCCTCATGTGCAGCAGTTTCAACAGCCTCCTGTGCAACAGTTGCAGCAGCCTCCTGTGCAACAATTGCAACAGCCTCATGTGCAACAATTGCAACAGCCTCATGTGCAACAATTGCAACAGCCTCATGTGCAACAATTGCAGCAGCCTCATGTGCAACAATTGCAACAGCCTCATGTGCAAAAGTTGCAACATCCTCATGGAAAACAGTTTCAACAGCCTCATGTGCAACAATTGCAACAGCCTCATGTGCAGCAGTTGCAGCAGCCTCCTGCTCCTGTGCACCAGTTTCAACAGCCTCCTCTGCTACAGGTGCGTGTCCAGCCAACTCATCCGAGTGCAATGCAACAGTTCCACCTGCATGACACTTCACCATGTCAGCAAATGCAGCCACGCCAGACAACGCAAAGACAACATCCTAGTTCTGGCCAGCATCGCACTCTTGGATATTCGCCTGCAAATCGTCCAATGAGCCCACAAGAACTTTTCCAGCGACAGCCAAATGTAATGGCTGCTAAGTACACTGCATCAAGTGCCACTAGTCAGATGTCACAGCCTGCTGCATGGCGTCCAGCTGCCAATGCAGCAGCTCGTCCAAGTTCCTCGCAGCAACCCTCCATGCCATACCCACCCAATGCCCAAATGGCAGTTCGATACATGGGCCAAGGAAACAAGCAGCATGCTCATTCTTCGTCTGGTCAACATGCACAACATATGTCCACTGTGCCATTCTCATCAGGGTCCTCCAACAGTCATTTGATGCAAATGCCGCAGTCATCCCTTGCTAATCCTGGAAGTTGTGCCATGGATGGATGTCAGCACATGGGAGCTGGTGTACACATAGTACCTCGATATGAGGGCAATTTCCCACAACAGACTGCCTCGAGTCTTCCTCAGCAAATGTCCATACAGGAAGGTAATGTGGTCAACAAGCTTTATCCGGAGAACTATAGTGCAACCAAACGTGCTGCTCCAACTGCCAACCAGTCAGTCCTGAAGCACCTGAAAACCAACAACCCTGTTGGCATTGTCATGGGGACAGTGGCACCGAACCCAGGGCAAGGACAGCTGTCTGCTTCTGGCCAATGTCATGCTCGGGGATATCGCAGCACAAGTCATCCAGTGAACCAACAAGGACCACAAACCTCACAGGAAGGACAAGTTCGGCACATGTATAGACCCCAGCCTGGTCCTTGGTCCAATGGTACTATGGCGAATGCAACAAACTGCATGTATTGCGGCGGAAATCCTTGCTCGAATCCTCTGTTTTGTAACATCCAAACACCCCAGTCTCATCCTGCATCTCATGGTCCCATGCCACATTTTGCCCATCAAGCACCGAACAACTCAACAAGTGGTGGCATGCAGAATCTGGAGGACCATGTGCAATCAAATACTCGGCATTTGCAAGATGGACAAAACAGCAATCCTGCTGTTGATGGAAGGCCGGCGAAACAGAGCTCTGCATTTATGAACCAATTTTCATCGTTTCCTCAATCTCAAGTCAATGTTTCTCCAATGTCCAGTGTCCATGGACCAGCAATGCCATCACATTCTTACGCCCAGCCTACCATGCTCCAAGGCCAGGTTTCTCAAGTTAGTCAATGCAAGACTTCAGTTCAGGACAAAACTACACAAGGAATGTCACAAGAAGAAATAGTCCGAAGAAATCAAAGAGATTTTTTGAATAGACGTGCTCTGGATATCCAACAGTGGAATGCAGCCAGGGAATTACAACGAAGGAATGAAGTAGCTTGCCAAAGAAAAATGCAAGAAAGTTGTCTCAGAGATTCAGAAGGAATGCAAGAAAGTTGTCTTAGAGATTCAGAAGGAATGTCAGTTTCAAACAGTCAAGCTGTACCAGAACCTGGAAACCAACCATCTTCCTATTTGGAGATTGTGAACAGTCCTCGACCATATACACCTGGCGGAAGATTCGATGCTGACAGGGAGATAAACTTTGTCAGGTAATTTCCATTTATAATACTGTTGATTGCTAATGACAATGTTAGACACGAGTCACATTTTATAAGCTGTCCTTTCTGGTCATTGTAGGGTTGGTGACTCTCCAGGGGCCAACCAAACAGTTGATGAGCCTGACAAGTTGGAAGGATTAGAAACTCCTGAATTTTTGGGATTGGCCTGTGGTACGTAAATAAATTTGCAAAGTTTTAAAATTCAAAATTTTATCTGTTCAATTTCGGCCTCTATGCTAAATTCAGGCAATTTAGGCCTGAAAATCCCATATCCAAATGCATTGTGCAATGTATTTCAATTTGTAAAATGTATTTGAAATGCATTTTGAAATGTATTTAAATTAAGGAAATATATTTTAAATGCATTTGGAAATGTATACG
>JAQFYZ010004721.1:0-10587 GCA_034695085.1 Cylindroiulus punctatus | reverse complement strand
TTTTGTTGAAAAAACTGTTATTTTCCCTGACTTTCCCTGATTTTACAGCAAAAAACGTAGTTTTCCCTGACTCTCCCAGACCATTTTGCTCTTCCCTGACTTTCCAGGTGCGTATGAACCCTGTAAGTTAACCCGAAAGAGGCTACTCTTTGAATGAACAAAATGTTGTTTCTGAAATTTTTCAAACGACGACCAAAATTCAACTTGCATATAAATACTTTTAAATCTCGTATTTAGGCTCTCTAAAAGCTTAAAAATTAGTGTTCACTTCTGACATTTTCCTTTGTTCTCATAGCGTTTAAAATTTCCCTTATGTACAACTTTAAACGCTTTTCAAGTATGAACATGGTTAAACCCGATATTAAATTTCCTAAAGTCTCTAATCACGTTGTCGCCTCCTAATCACGTGGTGTGTCGTTCACGCCAGGGAAAGTGTCAATGTGTCGCCTGTAGAAGACCACTGGGTCAAGCTCATTCCAAAGTTTAATGGTGCCATGAAAACTGATCAGGAGCGTTCAAAAAATAAGTGTGTGCTCGCGTGCTGCTTAATTTTATTTTATTGTTGTTATATTTAAGGTTCATTTATCTCGATTAGACGAGCTTTTCGTGGAAAGTTTTAACCTTGTGGTGGCCACTTCCGGTCAGGCCAAGAACCGCTGGTGAGAAATCGGTGCTAGACTACGTGCCAATAAACCACGTGGTAATTCCCAAACAATGCAACAGACAATGTTACCACACCCCTCCATAGTTTACCAACAACCGTCGCTAATGATTCGACCTTGGCATGCTATAGTAATGCCTGGTTGCCCAAATTACTGTACGGTTGTTCCCTTATTCCAGTTCGGGTCCCCCTGGCGGCGTAATAGTGCGTGATGCCGAAAGTTGCTGCGAGGGGAGAGGTGGTAAACCGCTACTGCCAACATGTGTTTAAAAAAAATTCATGTTCTCAAACTAATACTTCGTTTTTTAAGTTTTGTTCGGGACGATAACAAACCTGATTTGAGATTTATTTCATCACGAAGAACTTCACTTTCTACTGGATGGCGCATCCAATTCCAGTTGGCGACAATAGACAACATAACGGTTTGCATTCTGGGTAATTTGTAACTGGACCAATAGCGTTTACGTGTATAAAATAGAGCCATGGTTGTGTAACAGTTGTCATCTGTTTAGAAAGCAGGCTTGACTTATAATTTAAATTAAGAATTACATTAGGAACACTACAGTGCGTTTACATGCAAGCTTAATTTGTGGCACCAAGTCACTTAAAGATGCGAAGTGACATTATTTGCCTCAGTCCAAAATAGCAGTTTGCTAAAACCAGATGCAGCATGCATTCATATTTTCCACATACAGTAAGTTTGCAAGGGGAGCTTACTTGAGTGTTGTGCATTTTCAGACTTGTTCACATGCTATTTGCAGCGACTTTAACCTGCTTGGTTTGAGGTGTCTTAATTGAATCGCACTACCCCATGCAGAATTCCCCCGAATCAAGTTAAATACAACAAATGTAACAAAAATACAACCGGATTACATGCATGATTTATCTAGGCTTACTATTATGTTAACATACCGTATGTCAACAGAGTAATGGAAGGAAAATACATGTACAGTGTACATGTATAGTGAGCTATAAGATATCAATTTTGATCTAAGCTGAATACGAGCGGAAAATTGTTATTTTGAAAAGTTTGACCTTTTTATGGGGGAGCTAGGGGTATAAAAACTAAAGGTCCTGGAAAGATTTGAAAGTGTAAGATTTAAAAAAAAAGTTAGATTTGAACACCAAACACTGCACAAGATGGATGCATGCTCATGATGCAGTATTGCATTTGTTTAGTAACTAAGTCGTTTAACGCCAAATCAATTGATGAAGCCCATAATGTTCCGTTAAAACTAGTTAATTGCACAAACAGAAAATTGAACAGACTTGGACCATTTATTTGCTCGCTTCTCGTTACTCAAAATGGACATTTTAGCTTCCATGATCCACTGCGCATTAAGTGTCAATGAGTGTGTACATTAATGTTATGAGCGTGAATTCGGATTAGAGTGATGCACGAGCTCACCTTTATATTCTTGCTAAATAAACCGAACTCGGTTGTCGATCCAGAATACTGATTAAACTAATGCAGCGTGCCATCGCAGTATTGGATTGTCCTGTTTACCCACGGGCACCCGTCTCTCGGGATTCGAACCAGTGTTAATAAATAAACCAAAACAAGGGACTTGCATTAAGCTGTGTACATGCATATGACGTGCGGAATGCAAATACTGTTTTTGTTTTCATATGCAATAAAATGGCAGGCGAATGTGTCCCCGGATAGTTTACTCCGTGCGGTCGCCATTTTCAACCCTTTTCCAAGGACCAATATAAAAACATTACAAAACATGTGCATTCCTCCCCATCTCTCACTCCTCAGGTTACATGTATGATGTATATGAAATTGGACCTTATCCCTGTTTCATGAAAAATGAGGAGTGGAAAGAAGTGATGAATCAGAGTTAAGAATCATTCATGAGAAATTGAATGATACTTGGTTAGGAGCTTGAAACCTCAACTCCTCGCAGGTATCTCTCAGATTCATCAACTCCTCACACTCCTCATTTTGTTATGGAATAATTTACCCAGTTTCAATCCTTAAAGTTGGCTATTGCAAACATGGCTCAGGCTATATAACATTACTATAGTCGTGCTGAGATCCTGCAATGCTTGAATTAAGTCTCGTTACTTAATTGGTTGCCACTCAACTCCACAATTACTGGTACTTAGATGCTCTTGTGAGTGGTCGTAAAGTATCTGACCCCTTGGCCACTTCTAGTCCATGGACGCCGTTTATGCACGTCCCCTGCTTGTAGCCCAAATTCAAATATTACGTAATTGCGATTTCAATCATTTAAGTTGTAATGTTACACAACCCATCCACAAAGTAGGCTTAGAGCACTGACGTTTATCCAACGGCCTTGCTGATGATAATTTTCCAAATTAGGGGAACACTTGCTGATTGCCAGTGTAAACTACGTGTAGATAAAGACCATAAAGTCGTGTCGCCTGTCAACGAAAAATTGGATGATTCCCCGCTTCCTGGTGCAGTATTTAAGAGGGAATTCCTTGAAATCAAAGTAGTGAAAGGCCAACAGGTTACAGCTTGTGAAGTGTATCCGCTACTATGGAAAGGTTGCCATTTGGAAGCTGAGCATGGAGCATCCTCCCACATGCAAATCCCAACTCGATTCGTATTTGTCCACGTGACGTTTACCGAGTCCTGTTCGTTGTCAGCTCAAAGGTCGATTTCGAATGCACGCAGCATATGTCGATTGTTTAACTTTGGCGTTATCGTGATCATGTGCCAATTTTAGGCCTCTGTTAGGGTGGCAAAGGGGGTGTTTCAACGCAGGGAATTAAACTTCCTTTGTTCTGAAGATGAGACTAGATAGTGAACCGAGTGTTTTAATTCGGCGGGGCAGGTGAGGACAAATGCACCCAAAAGACATGGAGCGCCGTAGGTGCGAGAGCCACGTGCCCAGATTACAAAGGACACCCCGTAATCTTTGAAATGCAGATTTCCAACGCGTGTGTGTTTGCCGGCCATACTGTCTGCTGTTATGTCAAGGTGTGTCGTTTGTTTACCAGAACTGCTCTCTGGCGACTGTTGTTTCAATGCCAAACATGCGTTGGGATCATGGTTTCAGAAATGTTGTTCGACCATTGGAAAGCAATGGGGAGCATGGGGTTGGGCTGCCAGACATAAACAGCTTGTTGTGGCTGCGAAGCAAGTTGATGCAATTTTGTGGCCATTTGCGAGAAAACGAAACCATGTCCTCGACTCTTTTCTTTGACCGACTTTTCATTTATGGCGAAGTTCTGTTTGCGTCCGAACTTTGCATTGCCTTGAACGTGTTTTGCTCGGTGGTTAGTGTCAGATGACAATTGCAATGTCTGTACCTGTTGATGTAGTCTGCTCGTTGGTTTGAAATATCACAGTTTACTCTGTATTGAGCTTGGCACGTTGTTCCTGCAACTTCCAGGAACAGGAAAAATGTGAACAGTTCCTCGTTAACAAATGCGAGCAAATTGGTTGGTTATCGGGTTTATGGAGGACATCACGATGCGAATTCGAGTTATTGAGGAAAGTTGTTGCGGAGCAGGCTTAATGAAGTTTCGTGCAAATCAGTTCCCTTTCCTGTACAGGGTGTCGAATTGTGGTACTGACAATTCCATGGCATTTCAATGACGTTTTCATAACACAAAACAGAATTTGAGAATTTCATGATTTTCAGAAATCACTTCTGTGTCCAAATTCGTCATAATTGGGTTACCCATAATTGTCAACTCTCTTCCCAATTGATGACAAACATTGGCTATACGTCTAGATAAATAAAAAAATTTTGGTCGCCCATTTCAAGAATTTTTTTTGCGAAACTGACGACAAATTACGAATGTAATCACAATTTTATTTTAAATAATTATCATTTATGAGATGCTGTAGCATTGGGTTGATCAAGAATCCTATTTCTGTTATCAATCCTCCAAATGATGATGACATTGAATGTGCACGTCCCCTATGGTATCAACACAGTTTGAGTAATGAATGGTATCAAAAATTTGGATCATGATGTTATATGATACAATTCCACCAATCGCAGCAGACCTATGGGGGCTACATTTATGACCTTACCTCTTTTATGCTTAAACAGCAGCATGATCTGCCACTACCTGAAGGTCTTTACATGCTCCACTTAGATGACACCAAAGGGCAAAAAGCCATGGCCCTAATGCTAATTTTAGGACTTGACTTTCATCACCTGCATTTCGTTTTACAACTTTACCATGACTTCCATGTCCAGTAGACGCCCTGCTGTACTACTGGTCACACGGTGGCATCACAGTATAAAAAACTAGTCTTCGAAATAATTAAGCATGGCGAATGTTATGCAAAATGATATCAAACTGGCAATTATTTCTACTCGAAATCTTGTTTAACACGTTAAGTAGTTTTCCCCCGTGGTAAAGACATGCAAGGAGAATGTCAAGATGGAGCATGCAAAAAAAAAAAAAAAAAATTAAATAATGGTCGGTGTGAACTTCACCAACGATTACAGATGCGAAAAGTTCGTGTGCACCTTGCTATAGGGTCGTTACCATAAGAGAGCCATTTAAATGATAATTGTATACTATTTAGTCTACTTCATTTCTTCCCCCTTCTTATTAGTCCTGTCTGATCCCCTAATTTTCAATGCGCTTCAATTATCCACCGAGATTTTATTCCTGAAATAAAATTATTGCCAAAAATGCCAAAACAAAAAAGTTTGGCGAACGAAGTAAACAATTTTTGTTGTTGTCGAATTTTGGGTTTTTACTGTCTTTTACTATAAATAGCACGGTGGAAAGGTCACGAGATGAAATTCAGGTCATGGAAAAGTCATTAAATTTTGTCTTTGATTCACTGGACATCTTAGTACAATTACGTTCACCAATTGATGCACAGGTTTTTGACATTTTGTTTACCAGTTTTCCTGTCCTTTGATGCCATCTAGATGGAGCATGTAAAGTGACCTTAGGAATTGATCTTATTGCATTTAATTGCTGGCAGATGTTATACAACTTAACCGTTTTCTTCGATTGGCTGGTGAGTATCTTATGATACCGCCTGAATACCGACAGATTCTTATCATCCAAAACGTGTTAAAATGCCATATGAAACTTGCAACTGTATTACAAAATGTCATCATCTTGGGGCGAATGATGACTGCATGGGAGCAGGGGTGCTTAACCCTACCAAATGCAGTCATCATTGTTCAACTTAATGTTAAGAAATGATGGTTGCAGAGAAGTTGAGTTTCCAAGGCATTGTATGACCAAATTAATTTTTTCTTGAAATTTTTTTTTCAAATTTAAGATGTGTATGCCATACTGACACAGTATGGGTTGATTTTGTGATAACATGAAAGTTGAACCTGGCCATATTCTGAAAGATATGGCATTTTTGGTCATGGAAAAGTCATTGTAAATTAATGCAATTGACAATTTCGGGTTTACAGTTTACTGTATGTACAGTAGTCTATAAGCTGTTAGCAAATGAAAGAATTCGTGTGGTGTATGCATCCTGTATGAAATCCCTCCTGCTTGATACCTATCCATTATTCGCGGTTTACATGCGTGTTGGTTTACAGATTCGTATGTAGGTGATCTTGCGCAAAATTCCTGTTGAACAACATGCCAAAAGTACGGAGCGTCATGGCCATCATCAAGCCACATAATGGTAAAAGGTGACATTGACAGCTTGAGCAAATGCTGACAGTTGTTTACCCGAAGCTAACCTTTCAAAAATAATATACCTGATTTACACTTTATTAATGCTGCTTCGCTGTTACTATAGCAACAAATTATGGTTTCGGTGCACCAGGTCGTGACCCGTTGCAGCAACGTGATGATGCACATGATAACAAATGAATCTTTTTTCCTGGCACCACACAGTGTTTTCGGATTGTGTATCAATAACAGTTTGCTAAATAGGCCACATACATTGCGTTAGCTTAGTCGTTAATGTATACATGTACATAGTAATAAATATCTTTCGTCAAATTCAGATTAACAGACTCCATATTGTGCTTGCAGGTTAAATGAAAAGGTTAAATAACCTATAGTTAACTTTCCCTCGTGGTTATCTTCTACATGTAACTTTCTGTGGTGCATTGCTAGGTATCCGAGCATGATAACAACCTGGTATGAGAAGAATTTGCAACTTATATTTTTAGGAGAGATATTGATTGATGGCTGTCAAGACGTTGCAAAGACAATACCAGAACAATAGTACTGAAGCTAACACAAGATTGGTGCAAACTGGCGTCATCCCAACTGCACGCACATGTTGCAGGTTGCTAAAAATGTCCTTGTGCGTCGTTTTATAATACCATAATTATGTAACATCAAGGTGGGAGAGTAGTCGCAAATAATTTTTTCCCAGGTGTTTCCAAATCCTGCAGTCATGCCGGATCACTCAAGCACAAAAATATTGATTCAGATAGCCAAATACGAGGAATTGAATCCACCTTGCTAAATGCGCCAAAGTGTCTGGCAAGCAGGACATTCTGGCAGAAGACCACACGCTCCTGTCACGTTCAGGGACAGTCAGGAAATAAATTATACAAGCAGAAAGTGGCTGCAAACTTGACCCGGGAATATGGGCGTCACTAATTATGGCACTGTATGTGTCAACACTGGTAGGCGACTAATAGGTGCTGTTTGTTTCGAGCTGATGATCATTAACCGCAAATAGAGGAACCAATTATGAATTGGTTTTTGGGCGCTGGCCTGCAAGTTTGCAACAGCGTGTTCCGTGGGGTGGGGACCGTGGGGCCATTAAGTGTGCGAGGTATATCGTATCTGGGGGTCGGTGAGCATGCACAAATTCAGCAGTCTTGTTAGACAGCTGTAATTGGGCTAGGCTGCTGAGGAACACACATTGTGGGCTTACTTTTATTGCCAGGAATGTGACCTAAGGTGGGCTGTTTTGTTCATCTCTCACTTGTTTTTTTCTGTTTCGAGGTATATCAGGGGCCGAGCATAAACAATGTTAACCGAAAAATCGAAACTCTGGTTTCGTCCAAATTTGCAACCCCCTCCTTCCCACCCCTCTGGGACGTCCTGTTCTGATACACAATTTACATGCATTGAGAACTTGAGAAGTACAAAATAATGGAACCACTTTCTACAGCGACAGTTTATTAATGTTGTCTACCCTCAATACAGCATCAGAACCCCATATGGAAAAGAAATGCATTTAAAAATATATGTAGATTGAGACATAAATGTATTTCATAATGGATTGTAAATGCATTTATCACGGAGATTTTTCTGAAAAATACATTTTACAATTTGCAATGTATTTCAAAATCCATTTTAAATACATTTCTTTTGCATGTGGGACTTCTTGTGTTGTGTCCACGTTACACGTTTTTGACATTCTCAAAGTTTTATTTAAAATGCATGGTGTTTGGGTGCCTACATGGTAATACCAAAACACATCACCAGCAGTTGTGGAAGCACGGTACTCCTACAAGTGAGGAACACGATTTTTGGAGATTTTGCTAACAATGAGGAAGTTTGTCCACAAATCGATGCAGCCAACACCAACCAATCAGGGGACGTTCAAGTATACGCCATCTAGGCTGATGTCATCATCTTCATACTCATCATCTTGAGGAGGGGTGTCATCATGCTGATACATGATGACGGTAGTGAGGTGGAGGTTGGTCAAAATGACGAGTCATTGTTGTATTTTGGGTTAAAACCCATCATTTTTGACCCATGGTGTTTTTGTATTCACATCACTTTTATAAGCTAAAATTCTTAATTACTGGTCTCATTTTTCAACAATTTTGAAATATGGTTGGGGGATGGAAATGCTGACGTGAATGGAAATCGCGAAAAAGTGACGTCATCAGGGTTCATACGCACCTGAAAAGTCAGGGAAGAGCAAAATGGTCAGGGAGAGTCAGGGAAAACTATGTTTTTTGCTGAAAATCAGGGAAAGTCAGGAAAAATAAATTTTTTCAACAAAATAAAATTGCAAAATAAATTCCATCCCAAAAAATACCCCAAAATTTTTTTTTACATGTTTATTAATTATTTTGAGATTTCTGTTGAAGAAAGTTGATATTAATAAACATTGTGTTTTTCTCATGAGCAGGTTTAAAAAAATTTTCTACACGATTTATAAGTCGGGGAAATTTACTTGGGTTGTCAGGTAAAGTCAGGGAAATGATTTTGTAAATTTGAGTATGAACCCCGGACATACATTATTTGAATGTCCCCTTATATTTTCTAAGGGAATCTTGCACGAATACCTGTTTGACTCAACCTCATCTACAGTAGTTGACGACCACTACCATACACCTCCAACCTTGGACGTGGTTTCTGCAACTCGGAGATGTCCATTGTTTGGCCATGGACGTGGTCACTCGTCTGAGTCGCTGGTCATTCCCATTTCTGCGAAAACTCCGTCAAACGTTTATTTTCACGCAGCGGCAATTAAACGCTAGTGTGGCGCATTCAACTGGCCGCCAATGACCTTTCAACTCTCCCCCTCCCTCGGTGGTTGGAACTGGTTTGTACGTGGACGACGGTGATACATCTTTTGTGTCGATGAGCACGCGGACATTGGGCGCTTTTTTGCGCGAATTGTTCGGTCCGTCTTGGCTGAAAACCTCCTCGCTGAGGTGTCTAGACAAAAGCCTGTTGTTTGTTCCATGCTGCCTCCGAAAATTATTATTGAACCCGCAAAAAAGACCGGCCAAACCGAAAGGGGTAGATGCCGAGCCTGGCATTATGGCCATTATGCATTAGACGCATTTTGCAATCAATAAGGCGAATCCGAGCTCTTAAACGCGCCTTATAGTGCGGCGTGTCACGCGAGATGTTTGTTAAAAAACGCCAACGGATCACAACCAAGTGGTGCTGAAGATGGAGGTACCTCCACGTGGCCAATGAGTGGCGCCAACTTCAACCTTGCTGGGCCAATGACACCAACCTCACATTTTGCTGGTGCACTTCGGTGGCTTCGTCAATACCAAGTACTGTACATGTACAGCTCATTCCCAATGAATTATGCACTCCACATTTTAATACGTAACTCAAAGTTTGAATCTAGATGATATTTGAACGGCAGGTCAAAGAGCAATAAACAAAATACGAAAACATAGCTCGGTTATCCCTCTCTTCTGTTCTTCAAGTTCGATCAATATATGTACTTAAATATGGTTTTAAGACCGTCCTATTATTAATTGCACATGCCTTTGTTCCAATAACTTGTTCTGCATGTTCGTAACTCTGTAAATGAGCTATAATTCGTCAATAACAACAGGCTGTTAAAAGTTATGGGCAAGAAACCAGGCATTTCTTTACCTCTGAAGGAGCTTCGTGCCAAAACGGATGCTTACTATTGGTCCTTCTTTTTGCATGCGATTAGACGATGGAATAATCTTCCTAGTGATAGTGTAAACTCACTTCAAATTCAATTTAACAATGATGTTGTCTAAGTCGCTAGTGACGTAGGAGAATTCTCCGGAAAATGGGTACGACCCCCCCTACCACCTGGCATTTATTTGCTGACTGTAGGGTACTGAGTTGAATTGAATTGAATGTATGTTGATATAACCGTAATAAGTTAACACGACATTGAGTGCAGGGTCCATACCTCAAACCGTGCTCGAGTCAGTCATCGATTTCGAGGAAAAGCTTGCTTGAATGAAAAACCAGAATTAATTGACAAACTAGTAAAAAGGGGACATTAGTGTATTATGTAATCTGAGGGGGAGTAGGGGGGATGGTTAAGCGTCTCATTGATACGTGTATATTATTCCATCATTTAGTTCAAGTTCATCATTTGGTGGACGTTCAAGTATTACATCATGCATATCATTATCCCAGGGAAGGAGGAAGCCCAGGTAGCCAAATGTCATCATTGGTGTTTTTATGAAACATTGGGTAAATCATCATTGCTGTTTCATGAAACATTGGGTAAATCATCATTGCTGTTTCATGAAACATTGGGTAAATCATCATTGCTGTTTCATGAAACATTG
>JAQFYZ010004720.1:0-10588 GCA_034695085.1 Cylindroiulus punctatus | reverse complement strand
CCCAAAAAATAATTTTTTTACATGTTTATTAATTATTTTGAGATTTCTGCTGCCCATTTCCAAAAGTTGATATTAATAAACCAATTATATATTATTCTCGTGAGCAGGTTTAAAAAAAAATAATAGTTTTCAACAAAATAAAAATTGGAAAATAAATTCCATCTCAAAAAATACCCAAAAAATAATGTTTTACATGTTTATTAATTATTTTGAGATTTCCGCTGACCATTTCCAAAAGTTGATATGAATGAACATTATATTTTTCTCATGAGCAGGTTTAAAAAAATTTTCTACGCGATTCATAAGTCAGGGAAATTTACTCGGGTTGTCAGGGAATGTCAGGGAAATGATTTTGTAAATTTGAGTATGAACCTTGTAGTAGGGTACTGAGTTGAATTGAATTGAACCACATGCGAAGCCTGGAAAACCAGAGTCTGCTCGGCGCATCACTGACCGTTCCCCGCTCGCTCTTCTCGTTGCAGATCTCTCGTGAAGAATGTGCCTACCAAAAGACCTCGCCGTGCGGTGGCGAGGACGGACCGCGGAAGGGGGGTTGCCACGCATTGCCTTCTTCTTCTTCTTTCCAACTCCCTCACTTCTGCCCTTACCCTCCTGACCGCGCTCGCTTTCCGAGCGGCCCAACCTAGCTGCGCCCCTGGCAACTCTCCGTCCCCTCCTCGCGGCGGCCACGTCGCGGCGAAGGACTTCTTACCCCGGTTCACGCTGTTCAATACCTCGTCGACGCCGCAGCCCCGCGCACGGACCGCCAGCCGCGTGACCGCGGCCGGACTGTAAATACGCCCCCCGATTGCATGCCGTCTTTTTTATCTTTATCCCTACTGTTATTATTATTATTATTATTATTATTATTCGATCCTCGACCCCGTAATGGTAGAGGACCGCAGCGGCGAAAGGACTCTTACGATGACCGCGGGCGTCGACAACATTCCGCATTTCGGTGGACGAAGCAAAGAATGGACACTGCTGCCCTTAATGGCCCGACGGTCAAAGGGCCTGCGATTCACAGAATACGTTGTTTTACTTCACCGCGCGCGACCCCCACCCCCTCATGAGATTTTTTTTTCCTTTCGTTCCGATGAACAGTTGATGGTATCGATGCCCTTCGGTTACATTTTATTTTTATTTTTTGTCTTTATTTTTTTTTTTGTTTTTCTCGAGTGCGTGTACCATCGCTCGTGCGACCCCGAAGGTCTCAAATGTCCGGTGTTGGTGGATTTCCAAATAAGTAGTGTGTTTGAAAGGGCATGCGTGCTGTGCGTGTAATCCTTTGCGCAAGCGCGGTTTAACGAGACGATGCGAATGCCGATTTCATTTCTCGCCTTGTATGAATTTTCATCCGCCGAAGTCGCGAATAACGCAGTTACTGAATTAAAAGTTGGATAAAGACGAGAAAAATGTTCAAAATTGGAAGCGGTGAAAATTTTACTATGTGGTGCTTTGGTAAGCATGCAATTTTGAATTTTTCTCATCCTATTTCAATTCTAATATCTTTTATCGCAACTTTTATCGTAATTCCTCGTCCGTCATATTTTTTGCCTAATTCAGCGCCGATACTCCCAAAATCTAGTTAATTTATCGAGATGAGAACGAATAATTTCTTTTATCGTAACTCGATCGTTCTTCGTCCGTCATATTTTTGCCTAATTCAGCGCCGATACTCCCAAAATCTAGTTAATTTATCGAGATGAGAACGTATAATTTCTTTTATCGTAACTCGATCATTCTTCGTCCGTCATATTTTTTGCCTAATTCAGCGCCGATACTCCCAATATCGAGTTAATTTATCGAGTGAGAACGAATAATTTCGTTTATCGTAACTCGATCATTCTTCGTCCGTCATATTATTTGCCTAATTCAGCGCCGATACTCCCAAAATCTAGTTAATTTATCGAGATGAGAACGAATAATTTCTTTCATCGTAACTCGATCATTCTTCGTCCGTCATATTATTTGCCTAATTCAACGCCGATACTCCCAAAATCTAGTTAATTTATCGAGATGAGAACGTATAATTTCTTTTATCGTTACTCGATCATTCTTCGTCCGTCATATTTTTTGCCTAATTCAGCGCCGATACTCCCAAAATCTAGTTAATTTATCGAGATGAGAACGAATAATTTCTTTTATCGTAACTCGATCATTCTTCGTCCGTCATATTTTTTGCCTAATTCAGCGCCGATACTCCCAAAATCTAGTTAATTTATCGAGATGAGAACGAATAATTTCTTTTATCGTAACTCGATCACTCTTCGTCCGTCATATTTTTTGCCTAGTTCGGCGCTGATACTCCCAAAATCTAGTTAACTTACCTAGATGAGAACCTGGCGGGCTGGCTTCGTAAATCCGAACGGCACCATCTCGAATTCACAAGCCGGGGAGGTTCTCAACTAGGTAAGGTAACCAGATTTAGTGCGTGGTGCGAACGGCGTACGAGAATCGCCGTCGAAGGCAATGCCAGGACGGAAGACGACGTGGTGAAAAGTTCGGTGTTCGCGTTAATTTGTTGAAACAAATTTGTGTAAGGGATTGCATTGCATGGTGGCATGCCCTTTCAAAGGGCCTTGACCTCTCCTAATCCATCTTCCTTTTCATCCTCTTTTCCTTACCTTCCGATACGTTCTTCCTTCTGACTGCCTCTCCTTCGTGTAAATAATTTCAACTGGAATCCTCTTCGGGACCCACGCCGATCAGAAACCACCCTTTCTCCTCCTAGGTCCTCTACTCATTCTGTACATAGTTCCCATTTTCAACATCTTGTTTGGTCTAACCCTCTACGCGTCCTATTTATTCCCGTACTTGGACTCCGCGTCCGAGGCCGAACTTATCCCCTTCCTATGTTCTTTCCCCGACAAGCGTTCCAGACTATGCATCGTCGGCCACCACCGCACCAACCACGAGGACCCCGGACCTTGCACGGCAGAAGCAGCCCCCACCGGATTCGTCCCGTGCCGGGACGTTCGCGCAACTCTTACCGAGAACGGCTTCTTCGGCGTCGCTGTTATTATTACTACCTTGTACTAACATGTCCGCTAAATTCTCGGTCAAATAAACCGTTGGTACCGTATCAGAAGTGAGCTCTTTCGTGGGGTTGCAAGAAGCAAGTGTATGCCGGGAGGATCATCTGCGCATGTATAGTACCCTGATGCACGGTCACGCTCGATATATTTTCAGTCGAACAAGCCGCACTTGTAAAGTGATCTGCATATGCCGTGACTTGGTGTAAGTCGGCTTATTTCAGCCGAGAAGGCTGAAATAAGCGACTTCGATCAACGTACCGGGAATAAACTTGATGTCAATCGAGATAAGTAAAATAGGTTAGCTAGTGCGACTCGGCTAAATTTAACCGAGCTACTTGCATGACTGATGTAATGTACAGCAGCTAAACTTTGCGACTTGAGTTAAGTTGATGTCGGTTGAGTCATGCCTGTGGACCTGTTTTACCTATCTTGACGGGCTTCAAGTCTGCACAATTACATTTAATTACAAGTTTGCTCAATTGCACCCAAGTCGTGTATTGAAACTTGAGTAAACTTGAATCTAATCAAGTTAAGTGAACCAGGTTTATTTGATTGACTTGATTAGATGCAAAAGCAAAACCAGTTTGCATGTGTGTCTCAACTGAGTAACTTGATTGAACTTGTATTCTTTCAAGATAAGTGATGCGGGTTTAGGTGCATCACTTATGTATATGTAACAAAGCAGTTTGAGGAAATTGGAATTCAACAAAGTCAAAACCAGTTTATGCCAAGTTTACATGCGTGACTCCACCGAGTAACTGAGTCATGGATTTTACTCATCATGATTGACTTCCACTTTGCTCAGTTTCAACTCATGTATGTAAACCTGTTTCATGTGCATGTATGTCGATAATCAGCAAGTCGTGCAAGTAAACTTGAGTAAACATCAATTCAACCAAGATTAGTGAACCAGGTGTATGTGAATGACTTGAATAGATGTAACTGAGCAACTTTAGTAAACTTGCATTCAACGGATTTATGTGCACGTCTTAGGTGTATGTAAAGCAACTTGGGAAATTTGAGCTCAATCAACCCAAGCAAAAGTAGTTTATACCATGTTTACATGCGTGTCACAAGTAAGTTGCATGAACTTGATGTCAACTTTGCGCAGATATTCATCTAATTTTAATAATATTCTCATGTTATATAATTATAATAAGCAGAATTCATCTTATTTAAAGTACACATATCTTGATAATCAGCAAGTTTGCTCAATTACACCCAAGTCGTGCATGTAAACATGAGTAAACACCAATTCAACCGAGATAAGTGAACCAGGTTTATGTGAATGACTTCAATAGATGCAACTCAGCAACTTGGGTAAACTTGTATTCATTCAAGGCAAGTGGAACGGATTTACATGCACTACTTAGGTGTATGTAACAAAGCAACTTGGGAAACACAAGCAAAACTAGTTTACACCAAGTTTACATGCATGACTCAACTGAGTAACTTGACTCAAGTTACCTTGAACTTGATGTCAACTTTGCTCAGATATTCATCTAATTCTAAAATTCTATAATTATAATAAACAGAATTCATCTAATTCTTGCATGTAACTTGACTTCGTCACATTTATCCAAGTCATGCATGTGTAGCGACTTCAAATTTGGCGCAATTTTATTAATATTCAAAATGACTAAAAACGAGTGTCTCTTTTTCTCGTAGGCAAACGCGACACTTGGTTAAATTTTCCAGGCTCAGCTTGGTGATCGCAGCGCCGCCACGCCCGGGAGCCAATCACGCTCGAGTGCACCTTGCCGATTTGCCAGCAGAGGGGCACGCGTGTGCTGATTGGCTCGTAGTTTAGCAAAGCAGCCACCAGGGGTCGCAATGCACGTGACCAGTTCGAAAAACCGCACTGTTCCATCAGCACGTTCCATCAAGACGTTCTATTCCATGTAAGTCCTAAAATTTCAAAATTACATTTGATTTGATTGTAATTAGTGATTAACAGGCGTTTAACTATAACTAATTAACCGTCGTTATGTACTGAAACGCCAATTATGCGCCACAATCTAAAAATTCGCAATTGCGAAATCATGTACGTGTTTCTATAGGCCGTTACATAGAGAGATCATGGCCGTTATTAGTCAGCTGGTTGAGTCATACCTCGTTTTACGGCCTTGAATCTGCAATTCCAGAAATTTCTCGAATGTGGGCCGCAAAACGAAAAGATGTACAACGAGTCATGTTTTTGCTCGTAAATCCATGAAAATCAACCAATTTCAAATCTATCAACACATTCCATATGCAATCTAGATACAGCATCATTGCCAGATAGCCATGCCTCGTTTTACGGCCTTGAATCGTGTAATTCCATAAATTCCTGGAATGTGGGCCGCAAAGCGAAAAGATGTACAACGAGTCATGTTTTTGCTCGTAAATCCATGAAAATCAACCAATTTCAAAGCTATCAACATACTCCATATGCAATCTAGATACAGCATGGCAGATAGCCATACCTCGTTTTACGGCCTTGAATCCTGTAATTCCAGAAATTTCTCGAATGTGGGCCGCAAAACGAAAAGATGTACAACGAGTCATGTTTTTGCTTGTAAATCCATGAAAATCAACCAATTTCAAAGCTATCAACATGTTCCATATGCAATCTAGATACAGCATGCCAGATAGCCATGCCTCGTTTTACGGCCTTGAATCCTGTAATTCCATAAATTCCTGGAATGTGGGCCGCAAAGCGAAAAGATGTACAACGAGTCATGTTTTTGCTCGTAAATCCATGAAAATCAACCAATTTCAAAGCTATCAACATACTCCATATGCAATCTAGATACAGCATGGCAGATAGCCATACCTCGTTTTACGGCCTTGAATCCTGTAATTCCAGAAATTTCTCGAATGTGGGCCGCAAAACGAAAAGATGTACAACGAGTCATGTTTTTGCTTGTAAATCCATGAAAATCAACCAATTTCAAAGCTATCAACATGTTCCATATGCAATCTAGATACAGCATGCCAGATAGCCATGCCTCGTTTTACGGCCATGAATCCTGTAATTTCACGAATTCCTGGAATGTGGGCCGCAAAGAGAAAAGCTGTACAACGAGTCATGTTTTTGCTCATAAATCGATGAAAGTCAATTAATTTCAAATCTATCCATATACCATATGCAGTCTATTATACAGCAAGTTTGCATATAAAATTCTATGATTTGTTTTTATTTTGATTCCAAGCTCACATGTAAAACTGCATGTGATTTCACATTTGGTATACCATATTTCATTAAAATTCATTTCACTTTTCATGTTGATGATCTTCAGTCAGCTAAGGACCTTAGCCTTCAACCCCTTTTTACTTGCAACAATGAAATCAATTAGGAAGGGATTAATTGTCCAAATAGTAGGAGGTACAATGTCTACAAGGAGTACAAGCAGGTCAAGAAAGGGGGATTTATGGTATTTCGACCATTTAATTCTAGCACTGCATTTGTGATTCTTCCAAGCAAACAATCACTGTCCAGTTTTAGAGGTTTTTTGTGATTTCTCAAGCTTATTTTTAGTATTAGCATCTTTGTAAATTTTATTACTGCTTTTCCCCCTCAACCCCCTATTGAGTTGAAAAAATTTGAAAAAAACCCACTAAACTATTTAAAATTTTATTTGACAAATCGCAATTAGAGTGCCTCAAAACTCATAATCTTGCTTCTTATTTTGGAAAATTGAGAAATTGAGAAAATTTTATTATAATTAACTCGAGCTATCGATCGAAGTCAGCATTTCTGTGCAAGAATCGAAAATGTAAACGTGAAAATTATAATCAAAATTTGAAGTTTTTTTTATTGAAATGTGTGTTTATTGCTGGTTACTCATTAAATATTTCGTTCTCCTCATGTTTATAGTCAATAATGAACATTAAATGGAGCATTTTTACATCATTGTCATAGGTAACAGGGTCCCCCAGACCTGGATAATCTGGAAAAGTATGGCCTGCTTGCTTAATTTCAAGAAAGTCAGGGAAATTTAACAAATCTGGATACAGAAGTCAAGGAACTCGAGCTATTAATTGAAGCATGCAGTTCCTTGGAAGAAATTAGTGATGAAATTGTAAATTTCATAAAACTAATCAAGTTTTTTAAAAAATAATCTAAAGTGATTTATTGAGCTGTGCTCTATTGCTGGTTCCTTATTGAAATTTATATTCACCTCATGTTTATAAACAATGAACAATACGGCATTTATGTCTCGGTAAAATTTTCATTTTTATTAACTCGAGCTATCGATCGAAGCCAGCAATTCTGTGGAAGAATCAATAATGAAATGTAAATGTGAAAAAAATAATCAAAATCTTACGGGTTTTTTACCAATTACATTGGCATATCTTCATTTTTAATGGTCAGGAAAAAAATTTTGAACCTGAATAAGTCATGGAAGTTGAAAACTGAATTTCTGAGCCTTCCGGGGGTACCCTGATGAAGACGGCAAAAAATCCCCAAGATTTACATTGTTTAATCAAAAATTCTTCCAGCAACTTCTCGAAGCCATTTCCAAATGGCTTTCAGTCTTAGCATCCTTGCACCTTTCTTGAGTGTTCGGTCATTTTTCTAAATGTCATTTTCTGATTTTTAGGCAAAAATTACAAAATGTCTTAGCCCGGTCTTAGCATCCCAAAAGGTCGTGTGCACTTTTCTTGATTGTTCGGTCATTTTTCTAAATGTCATTTTCTGAATTTTATGAAAAAATGACAAAATGTCTTAGCCTGGTCTTAGCATCCCAAAAGGTCGCGTGCACTTTTCTTGATTGTTCGGTCATTTTCCTAAATGTCATTTTCTGATTTTCAGGCAAAAATTACAAAATGTCGATGTTCAAGCAGCCGTCCATGTGGTTCGACTTGAGTGACCCAGCTGCGCTCGAGGACCTCCGCTGGCTTCTGGAGGAGGGCGACATAGTGGAGGCCAAAGGTGACTCGCCCCACCATGGGTTCGCCGTGTGCTTCCGTGAGGGCCCGGCCCCCTGGCTGGTCTTCCGGCTGTCCTACGAGAACCACGGCCACTGGACCGGCAGGTATTGCAGCCGCGGCTTCGGCGAGATCTGCGACCGGTCCATGGAGGACTTCCTTGCCGGGTACGACTGGGCCAGGGTCAGCAACGGGGGCGACAGGGTGTTCCCCCCTCGGCCGGCCGAAGACATCACCAGTTGCATCCTCTCGATGGTCTCTCTGGGCAGGCCGAACAAGACCATAGGACACGTGGACGTCATGGGTAACAATGGTAATGACATCCTTGTTATGATTTTTTTTTCAGTCTGACCTAACCAAAATTTTGCCTGCGCCGCTAAACCTCATACCACCACCTAACCCACTTTTCTTGATCAGTGCCGGATTTAGACTGATACCTAGGGAAGCCCAGGTGAATAACATTGTAAATTTCAGTAAATAATTGGTATCATGAATAGTGCAATTTGCATACGGTGATCAAAAAAAGTATTTGAACACCGTGAAAATTGCCATTTGTAGGTTGATTATAAGTTGCTGTGAGTATAAAATTGAAAAATAAGGATAGAATATAACTACGCTTCCTTGGAGGCTTAAAGCTAACGGTGCTTTCGGACGCCGGAGAACCACTGGGTCAGGACTTAGGATCAAGCAACCGTGTTGCGGCATTTCTCTGAATATGCCCGTTCACACATGCCTGAGCATGTTACCGCATTTCTGTGAACATGCCTGTTTACAGATGCTAAAATGTATGGCAGAAATCACTTGCAAATAATATGGCAGGATACACTTGGGAAAATACAGCAGAAAACACTTGCAAGTAATATGACAGAAACCACTTGCTAAAAATACGGCACAAAATACTTGTTAAAAATACAGCGGGAAGCACTGAAAGCAACTTTAATTATAATTATAGCATAGTTATAAGACCCCAGAAGAAAGAATTATAAGCATAATTATGGCGACTGAAAGAAAATATTTGAAAAATAGCAGGGACTTTAACAAAGCAGAAAATGCCCATTTTGCAGCAAAAAAATGTTTGAAATAGTATGGTGAAACTCCCATATAGGATTCGTTCAAAGTCGTCCCATCGAATTTCCTTACGTAATAACTTTCAATTGATGACCCAACACAATCTCACAGGAGGCTATCATGGTATCATCATTGCAATGAAGATTTCAAGCGCTATCGATCGTATCCCGCACGGATTTGTTTTTCTGCTGCTGAGTTTTACAACGGTTTTCGCTCGATCCTCTGAATTTAGAAACACGCCTCACCGGGTGTGTCATCGAGCTCGTTTCTACCAGATTTTTAAATTTTTTTCTGCGGCTGAGTTTTGCGACGATAATCGCTCGATCCGCTAGCCCTGCGCCGTATTTAGCAACATCGTTTTTAACAAAAATTTTCTTTTTCTCCAAATTTGTAGATAAGCGCTTTGCCCAGCTGCTCCGCTACCAGGCGTGGGCTCTGGCGCAGCGCCTCGGCAGCGACAACCGCAGTCGGTGGTTCCCGGCAGCCGAGTTGGACTCCTTCTACTGGCTGCTGCGCTACGGGGACCTGTTGGAGGTGGAGGGCCGGGGGCCCCACAACCTGTGGGCCGTGTGGCTCAGCAGCGAGGCCTGCGTGCTGACCCTCTGCGGACGCTGCGAGATGACGGACTTCGCAGTGGGCAAGGGGCAGCTGGCCGTGCGGCGCGGGCTGCCGGAGCTGCTCGACCAGCGCAGGGTTCGTGTCAACAATGCGCTGGACGGCAGCCGCCATTGTAGGACTGCAGAGCAGATCTCCACCGACACCCGCTTCCACACCGTGATACCGCGCTCCTGCTTCAAGGGCGACGTTCCCGCCACCTGCCGGCTGTACGCCCAGGCGGTCAGGAACGGGGCCCGCAGGACCGTGCCGCCGCAGCCCGAAGACAGCGCCGCGATGGATGACTTCAAATGCAATTCCAAGCTGGCTAGTGTGTGGCTAGCCCCAGAGGTCTCCCACGCCTCAACCATGGCCCGCAAAACTGTCCACGCCCGCTCGGCGGTCCACCACGCCCATTCGCTGACCAGCAACGCCCGCTCCAAGACTTTTGACGCCCATGCGTGGATCTCCAACGCCCACTCGAAGACCTCCATCACCCACTCGTCCATTGATCACGCCCACACGATGACTAACAACACCCCCGCACCGGTTGACCAAGCCCTCACTGTGGGTGTCAACGCCCACTCGACGGTCGACCGCGCCCGCATGAAAACTATCAACGCCCCCGCACCAGTCGACCACGCCAACACTATAGTCGCCCACACCGGCTCGATGAATTACAGCGACCTGTCATCAATTAATAATGCATGCTGGACCGTCGATAGCGCCTTCTCGATGGATGTAAACTCCTCCCTTGTGGCTGATAACACACTCTTGACAGCCAACAACACCTGCTCGATGGAAGGCAACGCCTCCTTGCTGTACGGTACCGCCCTAAGGACAAACATGAACGCCCCATTACCGATCGGTACCGCCCCCCAGAAAGACACTGACGTCCCCTTGCCGATCAGTACTGCCCCCGAGACAAACACGAACGCTCCCTTGCCGATCGGTACCGCCCCCGAGACAAATAC
>JAQFYZ010004719.1:0-10596 GCA_034695085.1 Cylindroiulus punctatus | reverse complement strand
TTCTCATGATGTTTTAACGTAATGGTCGTTGCAAGAATATGCTCTTCTTATGACATAAAAATGTTTCATGGGATGTCTTCCAGCTCAGGAAATCATCCTGTCTGGGGGTCAAAACACTGCTTCCTTTAGCCATGCCCTAACCAAAAATATCCATGAAGTGTGAATTAATAGAATCACGCAGTTCACTGAATTAAAATCCTAGGTCAGTACAAGCCTTGTTCCATATGTTGACCACCTCACTATGTTGACCAGTTTGCTTTAGTTCCTTGGGTGGTCAACTTACAGAGTGTGAGGCCGTGCCAAATTTCATTTTCATTTCATTCGTCCATGTAACATTTCTGTACTTGAGTGGCTCTACTCCCTCGCCCCACCACATGTTATCTCAGGTGTTGACTGTGGGTGTATTAAATAGAATTTAAAAAAAATGAATTTAACTATCTCGATCGTGCTGCCCCTAAGTTAAATGGAGTAATTTCTCCTAACGGCTTGCAGGTTAGCAGTGATTGCCCCTCTCAGGGGCAGCTAGTTAAATTAATTCAGTTTTTAGTTTGGTTTAGATAATGTTAGGTTTTGAAACACTCGAAACAACAGGCAACCAGATAGAAAAATGGAACAAATAAAGAGAAAAGTCACAAAGCTGGGCTTACATGTATACAGTGCATCGAATGATGCTTTTTAAAATGTAAACATTAAGGGTTTCAGACACTGCATCTCGAAGAATCTGTATCTGTTGAGCGAATTCTCATTTTCTCTCACAAATTTCAAGACCGTACAAATCGCAAATGGATTTGTGGTCAGCGAAAACAATTCAAGTGAACATTCCAATCCGTTGTCGTCCAATCCAAAACCTAAAAACGTCAAGCATCACTGGTGGGGAATTTCAAGAATGTCATCAGAAAAGGGGTCATCAGGAATGTCATTTCAGCATTATCCGCACTGAAAATTGTGTAAGAAAATGTGAAATTAAACTAAAACAATAGTTGATGAAACGCTGTCAACTTGGCTGATAATCGAATTTAAACTGGTCATTTAATTATCTGACACTGGCAACAGTTGGGGCGCAATGAATCAAACAAGGTGATCATGAAGTATTTGTAGTCTAAATTTGAAGATGTAACGGCTGTTACAAGAAGTTACAAGGCCCATTTTTCAGAGAAAAAAAAATAGTAGTAAAGTTTTTTACTTCATGCACAGTGCATTTGGTTCACATGGAGAATTTTTTTTTCCAAAATGTGAAGCATTTTTTTTCAATTACTTTCTGCGATGGGGTTGGATTTGAATTTTTCATATATGTATTACATTTCTTTACTGCCGATATTCTGCATAATTTGATTTGTATGTGTAACTGTATGTGTAATAAATAGCCTAATTAATAAGTTTAACTTCCAGAGAATTATTCATAACCAAGACGTGTAAAACATTTTCGAACTTTCAATGATGTTTGGTTCGACTATTAATCCGATATGCAAACATAAAATATATCTGGCAAAATTGTGCCCCATGTGCCTAGGGTGAGAATTGGTGGACTTAATGCCATAAAAACTCTTCCTTCAGGTGGATGTGTTCCAAGAACATGAGGGCGATATAATAATGCACGATATAAGCAGTTATATTTTGCGTATACCAGATGGTCCATTACGCTATTATTCAGGCCTATTACCATGGGAATGCCCGTTTTTTATATCTTAAAGACACACAAGGAAGATATAAAAACTTTGGTATAATCAGATTTTCTGAGGTGCGTTTTATATAATACCCATTCCCTTTATCTGCCTCGCGCAGCTTATATTCAACAAAGTCGTCAGAATGAAAAGAAAACAATTTGTCCTCGTTATTTAAGATCGTTTCCAGTTTCTTGTGCCCGCTGCCGAAATCCGGTGTTTAGACAAACGGCCCAGAAGGTAATATCCACAGGTCTGTGGTTATTACGTGTAAATTGCATGCTTTAACACAAAAACCCATCTTGCAAAACTACCCCAGCTAATAGCTCGCATTTTTGTGGTAACGACGAAACTTGTCCTGATCCCGGGTTTAAAATCTAAAATCGATAAAAACAAAACATTTTCTAACAATAGGCTGCTACAATTAACGCACTTTGTGCGCAAAATGCTGCAAATACAATTGCATTTAATTCATCCATGACATCCGATTAGACATAACATGCATGTGCCAACCCACATGCAAAAGAAATGCATTTTGAAATACATTGCAAATTGTAAAATGTATTGCAAATGTATTTTTCAGAAAAAGCTCCATTTTTAAATATAAACATAAATGCATTTTACTAATGCATTTCACAATGAGATTTAAAAATACATTGACAAGTGCATTGCACAATACATTTAACAATACAGATTTATAAAATTCAGTGTGTTATTGTAATTTATTACATTATTAAAATTTCAATTCTAAAGTACATTGATTTTTAGGAATTAATCAAGATGATCATTCATTCGAAATCTAGAAATTGTGGTCATTGGTTCACATTTTCCAATGTAATCCACAATATATTCTACAATACACACAGAATACATTATAAACTATATGTCGCAATGCATTTCACAATACCATATGAGCAAATTATGGAATGTATTATGAAATGCATTTCAAAACGCATTATAAAATGCTCAACAGATACACTGTACATTTTACAATGCATTTTATAATTGATTATGAAATACATTTATGTGTCAATCTACATATATTTGGAAATGAATTTCAAAATGGATTTTCGATAACATATTTCTAAATGCATTTGGTTTCCATATGAGAAACCGTCCATCCTAAACCATCCATGTACATTGTATAACGGGCATTAAATTTGTTTTGCATTTTGGTGGCCATGCCGGAATGTCAGGGACATTTATTTTAAAAGTTGGATAAGGCAAGGGTTTTATAATCATCATTTCTGGGGAACCCTGTCGTATATCTCGCTAAAAGAACTCAATGCATCAAAAAAATTCCATAATAAATTCCAGCTCAGAAATATCCTCCAACTAATTGTGAAAAATCCTCAGTTTCGACGTCGGGTGGCAGCCGCTATCCAAAACTGTTTCCAATCTTGAATCTTTCGTAATACCACTCTGGAGACCAGAAGCAAAAAAAAAAGATTACGTCTTAATGCAAAGCAATATTGCCTCTCCTATCTGTGGTTTGCTTAAGTACGATGTAGCAATGGAAGACAAAAATGCGAGGCAAGATGCGTCTATTTGCATAGTCAAGAAGCCCAGGGCAGCAGGCCTGCGAAAATAAATATCTCATTTTCTAAAACCTAAACAAATTGAAAAAGATGTTTTTTTCCTTTCATGCAATTGATGTCGAAGGCGATATGCAATGTCTGCACAAAATGGGCTCGGGCAATCGACTTCATCCCCCGCAAAGCCCGAGCTTGTAAGCAACTGCCATGCCAGTTTAGCAATGGACATTTTCCCTATCTAATTGCCATCTAGCATGTGAAAAAACGGTTATTGGCATTGTTTCGTGGCTATAGCGTGACTAAAAGTAGCCCAAGGGACGTGTGCCATGGCAAGGAAAGCAGCTCTGGTAGGCGTTTGGGGAAAAAAACACAAAAAACAGCATGAAAACCAAATTCGATACCACGAGTCTGGTTGGATTTCAATTGGAAAACCCTTAATATCCATAAAATTCAGGATTCAAATTGACAATGCAGAACGAATCAAAATACTGTATAATCGCAGCTAGCCTGCATCACAAATGCAGTTTACACAAATGAAAAGGGATGCAAGAAGTCATTGAACTGTTCGCATGCTACGGGCATTGCTTTCAGTTTAAACAAACATCAATGATAAGCATGACAAAAAAGTTTTCAAAATTAGCAGCAGATACCAAAATTTAAAAATAGTCAAAAATAGTTAAAACTTGTAAACATGTAACAATGTAAACAGTAATATATGTAAGCCAACTTAATTCAACAACAAAGGGATTTCAGATCATAATTTCCTTTCATTTCGTCTTTGTAGCATTGTGAATAAGTGACTATTCTTGAAGCAGAATTTCAATTAAGGATATTTCAATACAAATACATGTGATATAAATTGGGGTTGTTCTGTCCCAGGAAAAAGAATAACCAGCAAGCCAAACATCTCACCGGAAGGAAATTTGCATCTCACAAAACTGCATCACAAAATGTAATATTTCCTTATGTACATTCATTCTGTTCATAATTATACGTAGAACTGGCAAACCTTATTAGCTTTCATTCATCCATTCATATCAACTTAGTAATACATAGATTACCTGGTCTTGTTTTCATATGAAAATAAGAGCATGGAAGCTATTCCGCTATTGAATAGCATCTCATTAAGCAAGTACTATCTTCCCCCTCATAGTTGCAATAAACATACTTTGCAGTCAAATATTAGGCCAAGGCTCTCCAACGTTACCATTATGAAATTTACTACAAACTAAGCAAGCTCAACATTCGATTAAAGCTCCATCATTATATTAATGCAAGGCCACCAAGCAACCAATAGCGGCAGTACCTACGGTATGTGCCAGAGATATAAAATTATATTTACTGCATGGCCTACAAACTTGTGTAGGTGGGTGAATTCGGTTTTATGAAGATTGTAATTCAATTGTCGAGCATTTCAATATGATGATAGCAATAAATGGCTGTTCGAAAACCATAAGTTTGGAAATTTTCATAGAATGGATGAGTTGATGAAATAAACGAATCATAAGACTTATTTACCCAAGAGATATATAATGTATGCCAGTAATATAAGCATCAAATAGTTAAATACACACTACATGTATGTATCCAAGTATAGCATGGAGAATCAGATTAGGGCAGAGTTAATTGGACAGTTTTTAAAGTACAAATGAGCCCTAAAATCTTCATTAGACAATTTAATTGCCAATAAACCATTTGAAACGTAAAAACGAATACTTCAGTGTTAATACTGAACGTTTAAGTGTTCCAGTTCAACTTAAAAATCGTTGAACCAAAGTGTGTTCGTGTTCACATTACAATTCGTTGAAATCATATTCAATTAAAATCATTTAATGAATAACAAAATATTTTAATGAATACTTAAATTGTTCCGTTTTACGATACTTATCGTGTATAAATTTTCCGCAAAAAAAAGAAATATAGAAGGGATATAGAATGCAATGTGCTAATCAAATATGTTGAAGCAGCACCAAATTTAAAATATTGATTGTTTCTGCCCCACCATGTATATTACAATAGTTTAGTGGCTACATCGCGGTTTAAATTGTGCTAAAATCACATGAAATAAGTTGCCATGCAATTGGCAAATTAGTAAATTGACAAACTTGATATGAAATGAAATTAAGACTTGTACTTCACCCCATGTATTTATGGCATACGTGCATGTTAACATCCTTTGAGGGCATTAAGGGATAAACTATGATATATGCCCCGCTCCCAAAATACAAGAGCGACATCTGTCCTATAGCTGTGATAATTTATCCTTGTTCTTAAGTGTTTCTTCGTTAATGTTGCACTTCTTAAAACCTTTTTCAGCATGTGACTTGGAACGTTGTCTGTCTGTGAGGTTGTCAGCTATGTCATTTGGACCACTCTAATTTGGTCAGTTTTTCGGTTTGTACCAGCCTGTAACCTAAACACGATAATTCCTTACTTCTCTACCCAACTGCCAGGTAATCACTGCCAGATTACGAGACGTTAGGAGAAGCCCACTTTCTCATTGTGTTTATGGCGGAGCAGATTATGCCCTGCTTCACCATATAATGCATAGGATTTTACAGTACACCTACACTGCAAAAAACCTAGGGTGGTATTACAGAACATTGTGATGGCAAATGGTATCACAGAACATGCGATGCATATTTACAGTTCTCATTAAGCTGTTTAAATTCACAGCTACTGTTGGTTGTGTGGTTCAATTAAAGTTCACTCATAGCAAATCATGCAACGAAAACCTGAGCATTCAGTAATCATCCACAGCCTCTGTTCAGTCAAAGTGATACATTTTGGGATGTTTTCAAGATATGCAAATATCAGTTTTTCCCTACTTTTTATAACAAATAGCGTCTACAGATTATGTAAACGACATGAAATTGCGCGACTAAGTTGGGAGTGTGCAACCCCACTGGTGGCGCTGCAGTCAGCCACTTTCATGGCCGCGAGAGTAGGATAAAAGCCTCAAATGCAATGGGAAGTTTTTCATTTTCCCCAAATAAGCTCGTAAATGCATGCTAATTATTATTTTAACGGTTTTGATTAACTCTGTGGTACCCAATAATACTCTTTGTTGGTATTCAAAGCATTCCGTATTTATTTTTGGGTCAGAAGCCTGATTTTATCGAACTTTGTCATGTTATTTGATGAAATTATCCTACTTTCATAGGAGCTTACTCGACTGCCACTAGATGGCGACCCTTTCGCTGCACACTCACAATAGCTTTTTATTACAGTGCACAGTATATCCGCGTGCACAGGCTCGCATACAAACATCACGTGACACACATCGCAACCTGGATAAAAAGCCCAAAACACAACTCGTTACTTTTATCGTCTGCAAACACGTTTCAATTCCCACCGCTTGCCGGCGGAGGAGGGCCTAATCCGAAAACCATATCATTAATTAAATCTGCGATATGATTTCATTAGGAGCAGTCCGGCTCGTCCAGCAGGAATAGGCTTCCAATCCATTTAGGCGATTGACGTCCCTACACCAGCATCGGGCTCCTAATGCTCATCGGCTCGATCTTAATGGAGGCCATGGAGGATTTTTACGACCGTCCTAGCTCGGCCCAAGGCCCGTGAGGTTGGTGTGGTGGGCGTTGATGAAAAAACCCCGGCCAAAATGAATTTTTGTAAAGCGATTGGGCCACTTGATTTCGACAAAAGATCAGGGACGGAGAGGCGTAAAAGATGCTCGTCTTCGAGTTACTCCAGCGAACCCTGCTTTTTATTACCACTAAATAACGGACGGCCATTGTTACCGCACTAGAGCTCGTGTTAATGCAAAGAAGGGCTCTTGTTTTATAGACCTCATCGAAGAGCATAAAGCCCGTGGACGACGTCTCCAGAACAGAGGAGGCAGGCACTGGTCCAAATGGTTTACGGCGCTCCACCCACCAGGGGCAACCTAATGACATTAGCATGTCCCAGAAGAAGAGCACGCCGATGGAATCATTACCGACATAAACTTTGCGCCAGCGCAAATGCGATGGTTTTAACTGAACGCTGCATTTACTGCCTTGTAATTACCCCTGGCGCGAGTTTCCAGAGTGCGCTGGTCCGTTGCCCCCAAACAGGTCGGAGCGCCGTGGTCAAGTCACGTGATCGATACCGGATATCAGAACCGTTTCGATGAGATGAAGCGAAGCGTTTGCTCGGATTCCCAGGTGTTTCCCCTACACTGCAAACTGTAGTTACAAATGCAGTTTTTGTGGGGTACAAATGTACATATGCACCCCATATATCATACATGTATATATGTACCCAAAGGGATGAAATGATTTAAATATTTGTACCTCAAGGTACAATGTACCCCAAGGAGCACATGTCAAGGGTACACGTGCAATCAACATATGTACCCATTGGGTGTGTATACACTGTAAACCGTAACAGTTTAAATGCAGTTTTTGTGGGGTACAAATGTACGTATGCACCCCATATATCATATATGTACCCAAAGGGATGAAATGATCTACATACTTGTACCTCAAGGTACATTGTACCCCTAGGAACACATGCCAAGGGTACACGTGCAATCAACATATGTACCCCCCATAGGGTGTGTATACACTGTAAACCGTAAAAGTTTAAATGCAGTTTTTGTGGGGTACAAATGTACATATGCACCCCATATATCATATACGTATCCAAAGGGATGAAATGATTTAAATATTTGTACCTCTAGGTACAACGTACCCCTAGAAACACATGTCAAGGGTACACGTGCAATCAACATATGTACCCATAGGGTGTGTATAGACTGTAAACCGTAAAAGTACAAATGCAGTTTTTGTGGGGTACAAATGTACGTATGCATCCCATATATCATATATGTACCCAAAGGGATGAAATGATTTACATATTTGTACCTCAAGGTACAATGTACCCCTAGGAACACATGTCAAGGGTTTACATGCGATGAACATACATGTATGTACCTACTGTAACCTACACTGTATAGGGTATGTACATGTACACTGTATATAGTTTCAAAACATTTTTTACCCTTAAGGTTCAACATTTGTACTTTTTCCGTTTAGAGTGTAGTATAAGACCGGGTCTTGTATTCTATTTTTGCTCCAAATTGAGCACTAGGTATTATTTTCGGGGGATGTCTTATTTTTTCGTGTACAAAAATCAAAATCTTCTGTCAGCAAGCCTGCAGTCTTTGAGCTCAGGAAGTCATCCTGGCTGGAGGTCAATACATGGTTCCCTTCAACCATACAGAAATGATGACATTTAACAATGATGATCCACACACATAAACGGCGGAAAATTGCAATTTCCGTGAGAGTTTCTGAGTTTCACTCGTCTATGACACTAGGTCTTATTTTCGGGGTAGGTCTTATTTGCGTTAAATCCACGACATTTTTTTCTGTAAGGCGTTATCAAGAATGCGAATGACGATTATTTGATTGGAAAATGACGTGTTTGGAAAGCTGTCCAAAAATGCAAATCAAATGGGATGGAATGCTCAGTATGTTAGGACATTATAGTATTGTCAGTTTCTTCAAAGAATGCCATCTTTAAAACGGTTTCATAAGTATTTATAGAAAACAAACGTGTAGACAGAAGCTGTATAGACAAGGCAGTGCAGACACTAGTGTAGAATTGGGAATGCCAACACACTTACGCTAGAACAATGCTAAAACAATCAAATGCAATCAATGAGTTGTAAACTGGCTATATTTGAAACAAATACCATCAATTAATCAGTTCTTGCAGCGGGCCAGGGATTAGCTATTGCGTTATTAACTTCTAAAGTTTGCTAAAGTACAAGCTTATTAAGTGGAATTGACTTTTCATGCCTTAAGTAAACCATTGAGTTCGCTGCTTATCTAGTCTATCCTTCGATACAATAGTTAAAACTACTGAATAACGCATATTTGAACAAACATCGTTTCCTTTCAATGAATATTTGAATGGTCGTAAATTTGGAATTGCTGCAAAGCAGTTAAGTGCAATATGCACAAATTTAGCAGATAACATTCTCCCTAAAATATTCAGTATACGAAATGCGGATGTACATCTTCGATATCTTTTGAGGACAAATATTTAAAGAATCATTTCTTGCGTAAACAAACACCCTGAATTTGATAAAACGTTATCTAGGAAACAGATTTTATTTATAAATCAATTCAACTTTACGTAAATTGAAATATACATGTATACACCAAGGTTCCTTTACATATACCAATGATATTCATGTTACCGAGAAGTTACTGCCCGGGTGGAATAAGTGAATATATAACAGCATGTGAACGTATTACATGTATTGTAAAATATCTAGGGAGTATTACGAAAATGCAGCGTTCATTATTTGTATTAAAATACAGCGTTTGGTTGCCATAAACTATACAATCAAACCGGTGTGAAATGTTGAAAATTAGAGAAAACATTCTGATGTTAACTGAAAATATTTGCCAGTGGTTTAACATCACAAGTCATTACCAACTTGTCACAGCAATTTGTGCTGTAAATATCCTTTGCAGTTTTTGTTCTGTAACACTTTTTACAGTGTGACCATGTATGGATAGACCAAAAATTTGACACAAATGGGACCAACAACATATATGGTTATACAGGCTGTATGTGTTATTTTGCATATCCATTTACATGTATGTCCTTATTTATTCTATACCAGCTTATGACTTCCTTCTTCTCCCCATAATATACATTCTGATATGGATGTGCATGGTCATAACATTTGTACGTCTACATTACCACAGATATGGTCCCTGCCGGTATATATTATAATATTTTTACAGTAAATGCTATTTGTTAACTTTACAGATATTTTTACATAATCACCAGAGATTCAAGCAGCAATAAACTTGAATACAAAATGAAATTAAATATATCATTATAGTTTTCAATACTTTTGGATAAGTAGCTAATATTTGGCAATTAAATGATAACTAGTATTTACACTGGTACGCAACTAACTTTCCAGCTACATAATTGTATTAGTTAATCATAATCTTGGAGTAATCCTGTTTGTGCCTGCTGGTTAGTTGGCACATGGCAATGCATGCAGGTAAACACGACCTTACATACATAATCTAATCATAACGCTTAATTTATAATTATGAGTTTCCTTGTTATCGATTTCAGGATTAGGCCATATACTGTGTTAATTGATATATTATCATAATATTATGATGTCATGCTGTACATGCACATGGCCGTACATGGCTCATATGGCACATACATGTATTACCCCTACACTCTAAAATCACTGTCTGTATTGTATACATGTAAAGTGTCTTAATTTTGCAAAGGCATCTTAATTTCAGATTTTTTTCAAAATTAAGTCCTATAAACTGCTGACTTCGTACACCATGCCAATTTAAAGACATTTAAAACATCTAAATGCTTTTGCATGTCTTGATTTCAGACAG
>JAQFYZ010004718.1:0-10599 GCA_034695085.1 Cylindroiulus punctatus | reverse complement strand
AGGTCCCTCTGCAGACATAGGCAGTCATCTATTGTGTGGATGACGCGTAACAGATTTGAGTCATCGGCATAGAAGAATATTCCAGTGATGGTCTTACAAAAGCTACAAATTCCTTCCATAGGGTTTTGGTGTCCTTGCTAAGGAAGCATTTCAGGATAAGGTTTGCTAGTCTAAGGGCTTTAGCTGCAATTTGGCCATAGTGGTCATTGCATTTTAGACCTTTATCAAAGAGCACACCCAAACCTCGTTGTTGTTCGACTTTATTGACTGGGTCATCCCTTATGCAGTATGCATGTTTGACGTTGTTATGCCCCATGTGCATAACGATGCATTTTTCACAGGAGAGAGGCAGCTGCCATTCGTTTGCCCATGGGGCAATGCAGTCTAGAGTTCCTCTCTCTGCCACTGGAAGTCAGAAACGTGTGTTAGCTCGGTATCATCGTCAAATCCATATAGCTGGGTGAGGTTTTGAGTTTCTAATATGTCGTTGACAAAAAAAAATGAAAAGCATTGGCCCCAAAACATAATGGAGAGTAACCGAAGTCATTGGATATACGTGACTAACATCTCCCCAAAACACGATTTTCCAAAGTAGAAAACATGACGTTAAATATCAGGCTTGAAACCTGTTTAATTCAATTCTCCAGGGGCACGACAAAAAGGCTTTGTCCTAGGAACAATGGGCTCTCTGTCCCATGACCGACCCCAATTACTCTCTTGGCAAGCAAGTGTAGGGATGGTCTCTGATGCTAATTAAATTTATAATCACCCCCACCCCCACCATTACCGCCACCACCACATGGCACCTCAGGTGCTGACTGTGGGTGTATTAAATTGAAATGAATTGAAAAAGTACGAAGATACCCAAACTGTGTCAGGCACATGATAGACGTATTTTCCAAGAGTAAAAATGAGAAATACGTTCACGGTATCCAATAATAATGACATTCAACTGTGTATCCTCGGATGAATCTTCCTGGATGCAAATCCAGTATGTGAATCTTGTATGGGAAGCAAAAATTCCTATGGAAAGGGAAAATAGAAGCAGAATAATTTGAGGTAAATCATCTGTATACTATTACTTCGTCCTCCCTGATAAATAATGGATTGCCTAAATAATTCCCCCAAAATCGGCACGTAAAAAAGTTCCCAGCTATCACAATTGTGGACCTGGCAGTAAGGGCTCACGCCTAATTTTTGTAATTTCGCTTTTTTTTAAATTGTTTAATTTAGCACCTGATAAGGGCATTAAAGTAGCGAAACGTTGTGCCACTATAGTTATCTGACGGAGAATAAAATAATATACAATTTCTAATCTACCTGTCAAGAAGAATTACACTGCAAATTAAAAAATCTTAATTTAAGATGCGTTGTCATCTTTTTTTGGCTGTCCACGTAATAAGATGTTTTGATGCATCTAAATTGTGAAATCTTAAAATAAGATGCATCTTTTCAATAATTACAGTAGTGTATAATCTTCATCCAATGACTTACCAAGTCATTACAGTATGGAGGGTATTTATTGCAAAAAGTCAATTTTAATCAACTTCTAATTGCATTGCAAAGGATATACATGTATGTGATCCCTAGATTAACCCCATACAATATCCTTATTCTTTAATAATTAATTAATTGTGCCCAATACATGGCCGAATTTAGGGAAACAATTCGACTTATTCTATTGATTATTTTTGCAAAGATTAATCAGTGAGTCAGTGAGTTTGAAGGTTATCATCGTCATTATCAAGTTAGCTTTTTAGTATTATATGTGTTAGTGCATTTCATAAACTCCAGAAGGATAGTACGAGATATAATATGATAATAATATGTATAGTTATAATATAATAATATGATGGTAATGAGGTTTAAAATGTCAGTGACAAAAATTGATTTGGAATTCACAGGGGCAATGACTGACATAACTAGTGAAAATACATCTGAATTTTAGATGGCCATCTTGTTATGACAGCATTAACTGACAGACCTGAGAGAAGTTATCTGAAATGGAGTTGGTCATCTTATTTTAAAATACATCTAATTCTATGAATTAGATGTTTCAATTTGCAGTGTAGATGTCGTTTCTTTCGTTAAATGTTCACGATTTGTTTAGTCACACTTTCCAGCTTCAAGTTAATTTATCCAATAACAGAAATAAAAAACCTCGAACTATACTGGATACTTCGAGCTGCATAAAACAGTTAGTTCATTGCCAAAGCAGCAGTTTAACGAGCTGCAACTCGTTCGTAATACAAATTCAGTTTGGCTGCCAGTAGTCAAATTATCCGAGCTCAATTCACTAACAAACTGCGTGCAGTTCATTCTGGCTGCAAACTGCAGTGAACTGCGGATTTTACTGCGCAATTTTCTCGAAATAGAGGTCGTACTTTCCAAGGCCGTGCGGTGTTACTGTTTTTTCCCCCGGACCGGAAGTCGTAACTGACGATCGATGTTGCGGGCGAAAATTTACAGTCAAATTGCTGGTTGCTGCAATGACGAATCCAGGCTGGCAAACAACGACGCAATAAATCCCCAGCTTGTAAAACCATCTCCTACACGTGGTTGCACGCAGTTAATAACTGCGTTTATTGTCGCTAGTAATTAAAACGAGACGCGCTCAGAAATTAAATTGCGAAGGAATTACGAATAATGAGGCCCATACTTTTCATCACGTATATCATACACCTAATCAGCCTAATACCGTATACCAACAATTTCCTATGCATTTTCTGTTCAAACTTTCCCTCGAACTTCCTTCCACATGCCTTACACCAACATTTTACATAACATTATGCCCTAAAATTACTTCAAATTTCCCGAAAATCCCTCGAAAGTTCACAACTCAATCAAAAATCGTATTTTACTACAGGAAAATCCCTTCAGTAACATATACGATGAGTGTCAATTGTACATGCACATGTACAATGTATATTACTGTAACTAAAATCTTCGTTTTACCATAAATTTCCCGCAACTTGACACAAATATTTCCCCAAAGTGATTCCAAAGTGAACCGCACATTATTCACGTACCTATACTGTATATGCAATTGTAATGTATGAAACTTGAAATTAACTCGCAATTACATGACAATGAATGAAGTTAGCCTGTATACCCCATATCCAAAAAAAATGCACTTTAAATGCATTGTGCAATGTATTTCAATTGGCAAAATGTATTTAAATTAAGGAAATATATTTTAAATGCATTTGGAAATGTATACGCCAAACTGTATAATGCATTTGTAATATACATTTATTTCGAAATATATAGTAATGCTGAGCTCTATTTTAATGCATTTCAGCTTTAATTGAGATAATTAAATTTATATCACAAAATGGACCTCACTAAGGTAACTCGTCAATAATGGATTGTGCGGTGAATTTTGTGTAAAAATGATATTTTTACACAAAATTTGCATAACTGCAGTGCGAATTGAGATGTATTTGCAATGTATAGTAAAATATATCGTGATATGTATTTTGAAATACATATTTCAATATATTTACACGTGTTTTGCAATATATATTGTTATACATTTAAAAATGTATTTCGAAATGCAAAATACAATACATATTTTAGTGCCAATCCAAAGATATTTTCCAATGTATTTCCAAATGCATTTCTTGCTATGCATTTCAAAATGCATTTCTTTTCCATATGGGACATGAACTCGATATGAAATTCAAAGGCTTTTTTATGAAGTAACAAACACTACGTTGACATCATGTAGACATGCATCGCCCAAACGAGTTTACCAACCTAGTTGTGACCCTTCGTGGTCGGTTTCTTTAGGATTTACTGTATGAAACCTCAAACCAGCCACGGAGGTTCTCTACCACATGTAGGTTGGCAAACTCATCCGAATTGCGGTCTGCAACTCTGCGTGTAAACAAAATGAAATCAAAAGTACTGTACGTACAATGCAATTTGAGGAATCAGTTCAGAGTAGGCCTACATGTTAGCTTTCTTTTGAAGGCTTCCCTACCCAACGGGGGATTCACAATTTTCAGAATGGTTGTTGATCGGTAAATTTTCCTCGCGAGAATTTCTGCTGAAATGAAAAATTTTTGCTTACGTTTCTGCGACAAACTATGGGTCGTTTACGATGCGATGCAAGGCTGGCAAAACGGACGATGAGGGAATCGAGTCCACTTCGCCCTTCGCTTTTACGACCCGCAACAAACGAGCCGGCAAATGGATCATCTCGAGAACAGAGAGCTAATTAGGGGCACCAGTTTCGTTCTTAATATCAGCGATAAATCGACAAAAACGTCCCATTTCATATCATGGCACGCCATGGAGCGAATATGGAAAGTAGGCCTACCTCAACACGACCAAAAGTTGAGCTTGCCTCGTCCGTCCGCCTATTGTCCGGTACCAAATTGCTCGTCGCGAACTCGGGAAGCGATCGGCGCGATCAAAACTCACGAAGAAAGTCACTTAAAGCGGAATTATGGCACCGAAGTGGTCGATTATGAACGCGAAAATTGCACCGCCATTTTTCGAACTAGAAAAGAACGTCGGCGTTCCACCGTTGCCGTGGCAACCTGAGAACGCCGCGCAGGCGCAGTAAGGCAAAAATAAAACTGACGCCGGTCGCCATCTTGCAACTCTCCGAAACGACTATTTACCAAAAGAAATGTTAGCGCCTTTTTTAAAACATTTCTTCCATATCCGATTTCGGGTTTACTTTAATTTTTTCGTGATTTGGTACCTGTCGAAACTGATCATTCGATATCGACGAGCCTCGCAAATGATCGCACTCCACTAAGTCACAAGGAAAATAAAACTGACGCTGGTGGCCATCTTGCAACTCTCCGAAAACACTATTAACAAAAATGTTAGCGCCTTTTTTAAAACATTTCTTCCATATCCGATTTCGGGTTTCAGGCATGTGGCCAGCTATATCACATTTTGTCACATCCAAGAATTGGACATTTGTCACATTTTGTCACATGCAAATGTTACGCAATTGATTCTTAGTTCATCAAAATTTTCACAAAATATACTGTATCTGCAAAAATGTTACATTTTATAAATTTTTTCCCCTTTTTACACACGTTTTGGATAACTGATTCAAGTTTTCAACAGCAAGCTCTATGGTCACCTTGCCGCTTTGAATGATGGCATTTGCAGCTTCTACTTTTACAACATATGTGCAGCTAGTACTGCGGGCCTCACGTAACATCTCCATTCCTGCATGCAACATTTTTTGGACTTTTTCCTTCTTTTTGGAAATTTCCTCTTCATCAACAGACTTTTTTGAGCCCAGTCTCCCTTATAATTATACAGATAGGTATTACATAAGAGGTTTCCCTCTTTATTTGTTGCATTTGTCACATTATGTTCCATTTTTTACAGAAATTGTCACATTTTGTCACACAGGTTTCAAATTGTCACATTTTGTCACATTGGCCACATCCCTGGGGTTTACTTTTAATTTCTTCGTGGTTTGGTACCTGACGAAACTGATCATTCAATATCGACGAGCCTCGCAAATGATCGCACTAAGTCTCGGGGAAAATAATTGCCTGCAGCCTCAAAAGATGCCACGCTTGAGACCCACGACATTATGTAATTCATGTACTGGTAGCACCCTAGCCGAACAAATATAAATGCATACTCAAGTGAGACCCTTGAGGACCGAAGTGGAGAAGGGTTTCATGTGAACAGCAGTTGAACATGGGTCAGTCGGCCCTAACGAATTGGAAAATTCAGTTCGGAAGTTGCGGGTGCTGCAGCTTGTTGGGCTGCAACCCTTCAGGGACAGCAAAATCGAGAGTGGATTTCATCTTGGAGGAACTGAGATGCATGGCCAAATTGCGTTCATGGCTGGCCTGACCTCGTTTAAAACTCATTCCCGCGTTTATTTTCGTGCGAGAATTACCTGAGATGCGCGTCCTACATTCGCTTTTGGCGGCCACGATGCTCGATTTCCTGCATAATTCAGCATTTCGGACCTAGAACAAGAAAACGAAACCCTTTTCAAATCCAAAATGAAATCCTCCAGTCGTGCCCACCGGGCAGGGGTGCCCGAAAAGGGAGGCTCTTATTTTTGCAGAGAAAGTGAAAACAAGGGACAAAAATGAAAAACTGGCGGTCGGGGCCTCGTCTTAGAGCGATTCACATGCTAATGAAGAGAGGAGGTGATGGAGAAAGAGAGAAGATAAAACCAATTGAAAACCAATGAACGAGTTGCTAGCGACGAAAACAACAACAATGCATAAATGGAGAAATCCGGAATGACGTTGAATTTGCAGCGAGGTTTTCACCAAACAGGACGTCATAATGTTTGTCATAATTTCTACCCCATTGAAAAATACATGCAGAATTCTGCAGAAAAAAATTAACCCGAAATAATTCTGCAGAAATTTATACTTTTTCTGCAGAAAATGTTTTGCGCAACATTTTCTGCAGAAAAAATTGGTGCACAAAAAATTCTGCAGATAAAACTCGGACCTGAAAAAATTCTGCAGATAAAATTTGGGCACAAAATTGTTTTAAAGAATAAATGATATCTACAGGTACATCTAGAAGAAGTTCTTCTGCATAAATATTTCTGCTTGAAAACATATAAAAGTTAGAGATCTGCAGAGAATTCTGCGAAAAAGTTTCTGCAGAATGTTTTTCAATAGGGTAACCACCTCCCGAGGATTAACATTAATTTGCCGGTTAAAAATTGTTTATTGCACCGGGAGTGTAAAGTTAATAAAGATGTTAGGATACTCACACAATTGCAGTATACATTAACACTCAATCAAACACCATACTTGAATTCAGGAATTCATCTGAGCAGCATAAAGTTGAAATCCATCTTGCTTAGCGCGGCATCACACAATATACATAGTAACTCTAGATAAATATTCTAGAGAAAATAGAGAACGAGAGAAAATCCACATTCCTGCGATTCTTGTAAGTCTTACGTATTTAGTGTCCTTGTCCTTGATCTGTGTATATGTGTGGAGGTGGCCTTGTTGCAAGTTGGTATTGTTTGCCATACAATCTTTGAACACTCATCATGTACATGTATGCTACGTGTTACTTCCAATAGATTTACTGCAGTTATTGCAGGGTCTCAGTAGCAATCTGCAGTGAAAACAAATAGCTTTTATGGGTTTACTGTACAGAATTGTGAGATTCAGAAGTTATTGTTTTGTTCACAAAGAGCTGCCCCTGATGAGAAGCTAAGTACGTACACTTCGGTGCGCTCAGTGTTTGCCCTCCTACAGGGGCAGCCCCGTACAGGGTGTCTCCCCATTCCGTCCTGACACCTTCACCCTACAAATAGCCATCGTGAACAATCTACGAGTCCCCAAAACGCATCTCATCCCCTCCCCTACTCACTATCGGTCTTCTTATCTTCCCATGAAGCTCTATCTACACGATGCTTTTAGCTAACGCCGTTATCTTTTTTTTCTATTTTGCACAGCCCTTCGAAAGTGAGAAATCGTTGGGTGCCCTTAGCATGATGCACGTGGACGACCCTAAGCTGTGCATCATCCTCCACTTCGCCGAGCCCTCGTCCTCCTTCACCCTCCAACTGACCGCCCTGAAGAGCTCGCTGGCCAGGGTCAACAGCGCCGGAAACGCCTCCGAGGGAATGCTACTCATGAACATGGAAAGGAACGGTACGGTCCTACTTCCACCGATGCATAAACCTATCAAAGAACGGAAAAAAGCAGTTAGGGCTTCGAAATTTTAGTTCAAGTTGGATATCTTTCGGGCAGCATTTTCACTTTATTAGTAAATCAATCACAGCCAATTTTAAACATTAACAGCACTTCACTTGCAAGCATTTTCACATGTCTGTTTCGTGTGGAAGCATGCAGTTAGCCAGTGGCTCAGTTTTAACAATTATCCCAATTGGTCCGATGATCTCCGGTTGGACGGGGAAAAGATTATCAAGTCACACCAACTCAGTAAAACTTCGTGTGCAAAATTTTGTTATGAAACTGGAAAACAAATGGTGAATTTCATATCAAATTTTTACTTTGATTCATGATTACTGCATTTGGTAGACAATCCCAACTCAATCCAAAAGTCAAAAAGTTCATCAAAATCAAAAAGTTCATGGCATCTCGGTTGAATTTCCCTACGTGTTTTAAGACACGCATGCTTCAATTTGATTGAATTAGAAGGTCTCGGGATAGCATAGACAGTTACACTACCATTCTACCAAGCACTGGCATTGCCCGAAAGCCTATTGCTCATGAAATTCACAAGATCAAGTTAGATAGCATACAAAAATTGCTATTTGTAGAAAAAAAAAGAGCCAAAATGCGGTACATCAAAGTCTGACTTAGTCCAGTGAATAAAAGGCAAATATTTCATTACCCTAAAGGATTTTTCAATGACCTGAGTTTCATTCCATGAACACCGTGACGCACTATGGCATTATTTTGACTTAAAAACGATTGACAGGGAAATTTTAGATAAAAGATCAGTTATGAAAAAGAAAAATTCCCTCGAAATTAAATTCATGATAAAAACCTGTAAATAAAAACATCAAACCTAATCCTGATTTCCCGTTTGCTCGCAGCCAGTTACCCGTTCATCATGTACATGGTGATCAACACGGCCCAGACGCCCCCTTGTGCCTTCCTCCAGAGCTACAACTCCATCATCGTGGACGAGCTGGAGCCGGACCGGCAGAACATCGACACCGGGACCAACTACATATGTAAGGCCCTGGTTTGGCACCCGTCATACTGTACCCGTTTATGGCCAGGACCTCATTCACGTTTTCTTCCTTCCTCCCGCAGCCGGCTACGAGGAGGTGGCCACCATCTTCAAAGCCCCGATCGACATCGGACCAAAGACGTCGTCCAACCCCAAGACGGGCTACCTGATAACCATCTTCAAGGTGTTTCCGGGAGACGACCGCGAAAAACTCGAACGGAGCTGGCTCCTGTGGACGGGTAAGTCATCGGGCCAAGAACCTATGTCAGAAAGAAAAGTTGCGGAACACATTTTCTGCTATTGAAAGGATCCCAACCGATGGATAAATTGATTACCAGATGCGACCGCCATCATATCGCTAGTTTTCAATGTTTCACTTTCAGACGGGTATTTACAGAGTATGTAAAATAATTACGAGCCGAAATTGTTCCAATCTGTGAAACACGTCACAGCATTGTTTACCTTTTTTTTTGCATGGCTGAAGTTCGAACTAACGATATGATGGCCAACGTATCATTCCCTGTGGCGATAAACTTACCCCGGCGAAAAAAGTACCATTTCTTTGCCATTAATGGCAGAAAGGGACCATCATGGAATGCACTTTTATGGCAGAAAATACCATCTTATGAAACACTCAATCAGCTCCCAAATCAATTACCTAAAACTGGTCATAATAAGACTTAAAATTGTTTACACGCATGACTTCCTTAAGTAATAATGTCACGAGCAATAACCTTAAGTATAATGTAAAATTGTTGGAACATTTTTGGATTTCCAATATGATTGTAACTGTAACGTAAATTGTTGACCTTGTGGAATAACACATTACCCACGTAACGTTTGAAAACAAACGATGTGATGGGTAAATGTTATTCCACAAGTCAACAATTTATGTTGCAGTTAAAATCATATTTAAAAGTTTGATTTGATGTTGCGTATAACATGTTATATACAATAATTCCACATGAAATTAATGCGATTTCATGACTGCATTGAAATTGCACTTTGATAGCAGAAGAGCCATTTTTGTGCCGTAAAGTGTTTCGTAAGCTGGTTCTTTCTGCCATGAAAGTGCATTTAAGGATGATACTTTTTTACCATTAATGGTAAAGTAAATGCGCTCTAATGGTACTTTCATACGTACATATTTGCTGGGTAAAGCCGATAATGTGTTCCGCAACCTGTCTGCGCGGTGGACACGGTAGAAGCACTTCTTACCAGTTGAAATTCTCTTTGCGCAGGAGCCCGGATGATCTACAAGCACCTGCCGCCCTGCCTGGGCCTGCGGCGCATCACGTTCCACAAGAAGCTGTGGCCGGACGGCGGCATCACGTACATCCTGCTGTGCGAGCTCACCGACCTGCTGGAGAACATCACCGTGGCCTGCGGCTTCGTGGAGCAGCTGAGGGCGCGCTGCTGCGGCTACACCGCCCTCTACAAGAGCGTGGCCAACTTCTGAGCCGCGCGGGACAGTCCTCTTCATTCAATGTGGCCTTCTTCAAATTCCCGCTGCCGTCTCCCGTCGATGTTCGTGTCTTTTCGTAGCCGTCGTTTTTCGTCTCGAGACCCTCGGTCCGACGACTCCGCCGACACCGGGACGGGACAATCCGAAGCACGAGACCACCGAGGGGCACCAACAGCCGACCGCAAACCCGACGGGGACTTCCGCTAACACTCGCATGGCGACTACAAATTTCTGAAAACCAAATTCCCTGACTTCCCAGGTTTTCCACGTTTTATTTAAAAAATCCAGCATGCGGGTTATTGTTGATGCTGAACAATTCCCGGATTTCCAGGGGCAATTTGTAATTTCCTGAGTTCAATTCAATTGAACTCAGTACCCTACAGTCAGCAAATAAATGCCAGGTGGTTGATGGGGGGGGGGGGGGGGCGGTCGTACCCATTTTCCGGAGAATTCTC
>JAQFYZ010004717.1:0-10599 GCA_034695085.1 Cylindroiulus punctatus | reverse complement strand
AACGTAGTTTTCCCTGACTCTCCCTGACCATTTTGCTCTTCCCTGACTTTCCCTGACTTTCCAGGTGCGTATGAACCGTGGAGATGTCACAGAAGTTAAGGAATGAGCCTCACCTCGTCAGATTGGCCCATGTACGGATCAGCATCGTTGCTCGAGAAGCACATCAGTCCCTTCATTCCAGATGAAGCTGCGGACGAGAAATTCAAAACTGATCGATCAGCACCCTCAAGAGCATTTACAAATTTTCATGCATCAAACACTTACGCGTTGCTTCTTCCTCGTCATAATTATCGAGGTTGTACCGGGCCAGAGGGTCCGCTTCGCCGTCCTCATCGTTCACTTCTGTGACTTCGCTTTCCATCGCTTCCTTTTCACCTCCGTCTTCATCCTCGGATTCATCTTCATCTCTGAAAGGAAAAATCACTTCTATAAAAAGCCAGTCTGCAAATATGCTCTCACTCACGCACTGTTACGTAGCCGCTATGTATGCCCAGAATAACGGGGTCCTGGCCCGATGCAAACTGCTGAAAATGAAAGGCCAACAGGTCCAATGGTCTCGTTAGTTTACATCATACCTTACTTTCCATAAGCACGCTCGCCTTGAATTAAGTTTTGAGTACACTTTCAGTATTACAGTTCAGCAGGCCGCACACTGAACTGGCAAATGCCAGCTATTGACACTGGCCTGACACAAGCATTTGCCAGCTCATACTAAACCCATACTTCCTTATGTGCTGCCGCACACCAGTCTAACATTTGTCAATTTGCCATCTTTTTTGTTTATCGTTTTCGTAAATAAACGGCACAATGTACGACTCTAAACCCACTGAGATCCTGACAGACAACATATTCTGACTTAAAAGTAACTGACTGTAAAGTGGTTATGTGAACTTATTTAAAATGTCATTGCCATGTAGAATTAAATTGAGCGATTATGTGAACATATTTTAGACTTAAATTGAGTGGTTATGCCATGTAGGGCGCATTATAGGGAATATTTGAATTCAGATCCGAGTTTTGGACCCCCTTTGCATTGCATTCAACTTAACCACAAATGACATCATTTACAGATGAAGGCAATCATTGAGCATTGACAAAATTTAGTCAGAAATGTGAAATTTCGACTTATGTCCAGCAGAAGGCAAATGGGGCAGCTTGCAAGTGCACAGTTAGAAACGAGAACATGAAGCTTGACTTTCAATGGCTGCAACCGTTGTAATAATAAATTAGTGTCAAATACTGTTAATTTTTGGTATAATTTTAAACGTTTTTTTAAACATTTTTAAACAAAACAGAATGCGAGCACGTGCAAAACGATGAATTCGAATTGAGCGCTCGTGCACAGGCGACTGCAGCGCCACAGCGGTCTGTCTATGAGCATGATCTCTCTACGTTTGGACGATCTGAATTAGATATTTATTAGTTTTTAGCTTACAATGAGTCTTCCGCTTCTACTAGTTGCTGGAGTTCCTCTTTGGTCAGTCTGACCTAAACGAAAATTTCGAACACGTCAGCTGGCAATGGAAACAGCACGAAATGAAGGCGTGGATTCGGTCGCAGAAAAATGGCGTACCTGGTCGGGCATTTCCTTGGCCGCTCCTCGCTTGATCCACGTTATACACGGCACGAATTTCATTTTCAATTTGATTTTTATATGACCAAATGATGTCGAAGAATTACGACTTTGGAATTGATGTTCCAACGACGCACGTGTGGAACGAATAATCAAAACGTAGGTGGCGCTACTGTCGGGCCAGGTGGTCTTGGTCAGCACCGTTCGGATATCGAGATTCTCGCTCATGAACAAGCATGGATGTTGTTCGGATATCGAGATTCTTGCTCATTAACAATCATGACTGACGTTCGGATATCGAGATTCTCGCTCATTAACAATCATGACTGACGTTCGGATATCGAGATTCTTGCTCATGAGCAAGCATTGCTGACGTTCGGCAATTCAGACATTCTACTGATTCCATGGCCTTGGAAATTTCAAATTTTTCATTAGGATTGTGAAACAAATCTCTATTTCAATTTTCAAATGTCACTTTTTCTTCAGATAATCAGATCTATAATAAAATTTACATTGCAGAAAACTACTATGTATATCACACTTTCATTTATTACTTACTGTAAATCTACCCAACAATAAACTTTGAAATGCAAAATTATTGTATTCACATTACCTTCATGTTCCTTCCTTCTTGCTTTACATACTGTATGTAGCTGTAACATCTTTATACTTGGGTAAATTTACATCATGTTGACATCCACCACCACATAGCATCATGAATGCCGTAAACTGTGGGTGTAATAAATTGCACTGAAATAAAAAATAAACTGATCAAGGCTCACTCGGCCTTGGAGATGCTTTAAATTTGGGAACTACAGTATATTGCATATTGTCAATTTCATCTTACCTATTTTTGTATTTTAGTAAACAACAACAACCACATGGAATCTCAGGTGCTAACTGTGTGTATTGAATTGAATACATTATTATTATCCGTTCAGTCGTTGCCGACTCTCGGAGACTTCATAAGCCGACATTCTCCATTTTATTCTGTCTGAATTTCTTTGCAGTGTTGTCATCATGAAGTGTTCTAGTGAAGGTTTTGCAGGGTAGTTCACCATTGCTTTCCCCAATTGAATACATTATTATTATTATTATTAGCCGTTCAGTCGTTGCCGACTCTCGGAGACTTCATAAGCAAACATAGACGCTGTCAATTCAATACACTCGGAGTCAGCATCCGAGATTCACAACAAGCTTCAAATCCAATTTCCCACTGACTCCCTTCTGTTAATTATTGTTTTGCTTTATTTCATCTTATTCGTCACGATTCCGACGGGGCGTTCGGTGTCACACTTCACGATACAGGGCACGACAAATACATTTCCCGAATTATTACACTGCCTCCTCCAGCCTCGTATACCTGCACAAATCCCATTCACGAAACAAAATACATGTCCCCCACATTCAAAAGTCAAAAAAGAGATTAGGGTCAAAAATGAGGAAATAATAATAGGAAAAAAAAATCGAAGGCTAAAACCATAAGAGCGAGAACGTGGCGAAATAAATTAACGATGGATCGCCCCGAAATCATACACATAATAAATACATATAAATTAAAAAAAATACACGAAGTATTCAGTTCATGGTTGGAACGAAAGCACAATTTCGTTCGGTCAGCATGTCAAATGCTCGAATCATAGAACGGATAACGGAAAACTAACCGTACGCTTAACTAGTGGGTGTGCGAAGGACCGCCGAGTGAGGTAACAGTCAAGGGCCATCGGGGTCCCTTCCGATAGGCGAAAAGAGTGCATTTTGTCTGTTTGAAAGAGCTCGCCGTTGGTTCGGAGCATCCGGAACATGCATCGGAGTCGCATCGCATGCTCCGAGTCCGCATGGCTAGTAAGAGATTTCGATTAATCTGAATTCCAAACAAGTATAAATATGTCATATAACAACGGCACCCTGCTCGGGCTGTTCAGATCACCTGAATGAAGGTAGAACTGAAAGTAACGGTCAACGGAAAGTGAATCTTGAGCTACTGGAGCAACTGTCTTAGAGGATTTTTGCAGGGAGGGAAATGGTTCGGACAACACATGCATGCGGGCAACATCTGAACATGTTCAGTAAATTATAGCTGATTTCGGTACCGAATGATCGGCATGCAAATTATAACTTCCCAGCAGAAAATATTCAACGTGAAATTCAAATGGTGCATTTATTTTGCCATTAACGTAAAAAAATTGAATTAACGGCAAAATAATTGCAAATTTTTCTGCTGCATGATTTCGGTACCGAATGATCGGCATGCAAACTATAACTTCCCAGCAGAAAATATTCAACGTGAAATTCAAATGGTGCATTTATTTTGCCGTTAACATAAAAAAATTGAATTAACGGCAACATAATTGCAATTTTTTCTGCTGCATGATTTCGGTACCGAATGATCGGCATGCAAATGATAACTTCCCAGCAGAAAATATTCAACGTGAAATTCAAACGGTGCATTTATTTTGCCATTAACGTAAAAAATTCCAATTAACGGCAAAATAACTGCAAATTTATCTGCTGCATGATTTCGGTACGGAATGATCGGCATGCAAATAATAACTTCCCAGCAGAAAATATTCAACGTGAAATTCAAACGGTGCATTTATTTTGCCATTGACGTAAAAAAATTCTAATTAACGGCTAAATAATTGCAAATTTTTCTGCTGCATGATTTCGGTACCGAATGATCGGCATGCAAACTATAACTACCCAGCAGAAAATATTCAACGTGAAATTCAAACGGTGCATTTATTTTGCCGTTAATGTAAAAAAATTCAATTAATGCCAAAATAATTGCAAATTTTTTCTGCTGCAGGATTTCGGTACCGAATGATCGGCATGGAAATTATAACTTCCCAGCAGAAAATATTCAACGTGAAATTCAAACGGTGCATTTATTTTGCCATTGACGTAAAAAAATTCTAATTAACGGCTAAATAATTGCAAATTTTTCTGCTGCATGATTTCGGTACCGAATGATCGGCATGCAAACTATAACTACCCAGCAGAAAATATTCAACGTGAAATTCAAACGGTGCATTTATTTTGCCGTTAATGTAAAAAAATTCAATTAATGCCAAAATAATTGCAAATTTTTTCTGCTGCATGATTTCGGTACCGAATGATCGGCATGCAAATTATAACTTACCAGCAGAAAATATTCAACGTTAAATTCAAATGGTGCATTTATTTTGCCGTTAACGTAAAAAAGTCCAGATAATGGCAAAATAATTGCAATTTTTTCTGCTGCATGATTTCGGTACCGAATGATCGGCATGTTTTCTGTGGGGCGCTGGCTGGAAGATGGTACTGATCATTTTTGCAGATGCGACATTTTGGATTGTCAATTTGGTTTGTGAATTATTCGCAGGAATGCTTTTCTTGGACAAGGAGCCACCGACTGGCCGAACGCATGCGACCGAACTTCCCCGGTTTCAAATTAGTTTCCGACGAGGACGGATGCGAACGTTTCTGCGGCACGGCAGCATGCAAGAGCCGAACAGAAATAAGACGAGCATGGACGACACGAGGACAAGAAGCCGAAGGAAGATGGTGCGAAGCGGGTTGGCAAGAATTCGGATTTATACGCGGGTGGAAAAAGAGAGAAGCGAGAGGAGAGACAGATCCTAAACGGATCCATTTGTTCCGAGATTTTCTCTCGTTATCGAGAAAAAAAAATAATAATCACAGAGTATAATCAATTGTCCATATAGAAGTAGATGTAGTAGTAGCACGAGTAATAAATGAAAAGAAAAAATAAGAGAATAATAATGACGATAACAAATCTTGATTTCACGTGGAATAAAAAAATGCAGCGTAATGGGGTGTCCACTGTACGTGGTTTAAAAATGGGGCGATTATGCACGCCTATTGCCCGCGGTATAATAAAAAAAACAATACTTTTCGTGGATGAACACATTCGCACGCATACTCCGAACAAAAAGGACACACATTCATTCAGTATTGAAAACTAGCAAAAACATTTGGGAAGGTCTAAGTTTAGCCGTTATTAATGGATTAATTGCACCGCGTTCACCAGCTCCGACGCTTGTAACACCGACTCCCTTTGCTGTCTACACTCACTTAATAGTTCCCCTTCGGACGCTAACCGGTCCTGCGGATGCGGCGCTGCCTGCTGCTGCTGGGGGCCCGCGGTGGCGGGGGCCTCCCGGGGCACTTCCACCTTAGCTTTGGGGCACACCGGCACGCACGGTTTCCAAAGGCGGTCGTCCACCAGCACCACGCCGCAGGGACCTAAAAACACGATGCCGCAACACACCTCGACCCTGCAACGAGGAAGAAAAACTGATTAGATACAAAAAACTTACGTCAAAAACATGCCGCGCAGTGCATTTTCTGATATTCAACTGCAATTTGATAACAAAATCCAAATATTTATATGTCATTCAATTCAATTCAACTCAGTACCCTACTGTCAGTATATTTAGTACCATGTGGTAGGGGGGTCTAGTCCATTAACCCGAGTTAAGTTCAAAGGGTACCACCATGTTGTGGCGGACACCAATTCCTTCATTGTCGAAATGAATTTCTCGTAGCTTAAGGCTATCCTTTGGAAGAGAATTCCAACGTCTGATGGCATGCGAGAAATAGGACCAGTAATATGGATCCGAGCGTGCGTGGATTTCCATAAGTGGGTTGCGATGACAGTGTCTACCACCTCGGTGGTTTCGTTTAAAAATTCCCTCCACCGAGTCAGAATTTTCCGACGTAACAAATTTATCAAAAAGCCCCGTGCATTGAGCCTCCCGTCTTGCTCGTAACGAATCCCATTGGAGACCGCGGATCATTTGAGTAACGCTCAATGATTTTTCGGCTTTCCATGTTCAGTGGTCACGAAACCTCATTCAACCCCACCTTCAGGAAACGGCACCGGGGCGGCGGCAGCAGGTCGTTCATGATCAGCGAGAGGAACCAGATGTCGGTGGAGACGACGAGCCTCTGCCCGTCGACCTCCTCGCCCTCGGTCCAGATGTCGATGGACAGCGAGACGAGGTCGGGGCAGGACGGGATCAGAAGGTCGGTCAGGTAGATGGGCTTGCCGAAGTCGAGCACCACGAAGCGGCGCGCACCTATGAAAACACAAAAATTCAACACTTCAATTCAATTCAATTCACTTTTCAACTTCCCTGATTTTTCCAGATTTTAATAAATCTCCCTGGCCATTAAAAATGCGAAAATATGACATGTGTCAATGTAAACAATGTCATATTAATTGTTCATTGCTTATAAACATGAACCAGGTATGGAGCACATAATTTAATAAAAAGCTTCAAATTTAGATTAGTTTGTTCAAATTTAAAAATATCCTTATTGATCGCCTTCACAGAATTGCACGCTTTATTTGATATTTGGAGTTTCTCGACTTGCATGTCAAGAAATTTGTTAAATTTCCCTCATCTATTTTAAAAATAAATCAATCTTTCCTAATTTTTCCAGGTTTTAAAAAATCTCACATGCAATTAAAAATGCGAAAATATGACATTATTCAATGTAAACAACGCCATATTAATTTTCATTGTTTATAAACATGAACCAGAAATGGAGCGCATAATTTAATAAAAAGCTTCGGTACTTGTCCATTAACGGAACTACCTGTTATGTTAGGGTAGGTTAGGTTAGGTTAGGTTAGGTTTTTTGAGCGTTTATACCTACCCTAACCTTACCTAACATAACCTAACCTAACCTACCCTAACATAATATGTAGTTCCGTTAATGGACAAGTACCAAAGCTTCAAATTTAGATTAGTTTGTTCAAATTTAAAAATATCCTTATTGATCGCTTCCACAGAATTGCACGCTTCATTTGATAGCCGGAGTTTCTTGAATTGTGTGTCAAGAAATTTGTTAAATTTTCCTGAATTTTTTTAAAAAATAAATCAATTTTTCCTGATTTTTCCAGGTCATGAGGAATCCTGGACACGGTCCCAAAGCAGGGTTCCCAGCTTTGCGTTTTATATGTCAAAATGATAATATACTTTCTCAGCCATAAGGGGTCTCTCCCCTTCGTGCTATGTTATTATTGTTGTTGGGTTCCCAGCTTTGCGTAAAAGCCGCTTACCAGAGTGCATTCTCTCGATAACGAGCGCTTGTTGCGGCGGCGGGTGCAGGAAGTGCTGCCACGGGGACACTGGCACGGGGGTGACGGCCACGGCCGGAGCCGCGGCAGGGGCAGGAGCGGCCGAAGTTGTGGCCGAGTTCATGGCCGAAGTCAGCGAGTTGGACACGAGGGCCATTTTGGGCAACACCGAGTTGATCTGATCGGGAAGAAAATGCAAAGTCAGATCCGGGAGCGCATCAAACGAGTTTCGCAGCAACGGGTGCAACGGCTCACCTCTTGGTACATCTTCTTGGCGGCCAGCAGCTGCTTGGTGAACGAGGACGACGGGTTCGACGGGCAGATCCCGTTGGCGAAAGGCACGTACACGGTCATGTTGGGAGAGACTGCCAAGGAGTTGCTCGAGCCGCTCAGCAGGCCTGGAACAGAAATAGCGTTCATTTAGTGGAAGATTAAAATTTTTTGTTTTCTCACAACCTTTTCACTTAAACTAATATAAAGTGACATGAACCGACCCTCGGAGTCACATTTACGTGTTTTATTTGCTTACTCAATAAAATCAACTTGACACAGCCAAATTTATCTTTTAGAATCGCACCACGCTTCGGTAAGCTAATACGATCCTCAGGTGCTATTTTATTCAACAAACAAAAAAAATATGCATTAGCGCACCCGTACATACAACAAAATATCACCAAAATTTCAAATGTTTTGTTGTATGTATGGGTGCGCTAACGCGTATTTTGTTTGTTTGTTGAATAAAATAGCACCTGAGGATGGTATTAGCTTACCGAAACGTCGTGCGATTCTAAAATATAAATTTGGCTTTGTCAAGTTGATTTTATTGAGTATTCGATACTCCCAGCCACAGATGAAGATGGTCAATAGTGTTTTATTTGCGTAGGACTTCAGAAATATTAACAGAAATATTTCTTGGATGGGCCTATCGGGCAATGTGCAGAACAAATACAAGAATTTTAATTGACAAAAATAGGCCTCAAACTTAGTCATTCAATAAACAACGTGGTCAATTCTTTAAAAACATATCGATGGATTTTGACACGGCAATTTTTTAAAAGCCATATCGCCGACGATGCATTTTGACGGCATTTTACAGGGATCATACTCAAATTTACAAAATCATTTCCCTGACATTCCCTGACAACGCAAGTTAATTTCTCTGACTTATAAATCGTGTAGAAAATTTTTTAAACCTGCTCATGAGAAAAATATAATGTTTATTAATATCAACTTTTGGAAATGGTCAGCAGAAATCTCAAAATAATTAATAAACATGTAAAAAATTATTTTTTGGGATGGAATTTATTTTTCAATTTTATTTTGTTAAAAAACTTATTTTCCCTGACTTTCCCTGAATTTCCTTGACAACCCATGTAAATTTCCCTGACTTATAAATCCTGCAGAACATTTTTTTAAACCTGCTCATGAGAAAAACATAATGTTTATTAATATCAACTTTTGGAAATGGTGAGCAGAAATCTCAAAATAATTAATAAACATGTAGAAGAATTATTTTTTGGGTATTTTTTGGGATGGAATATATTTTTCAATTTTATTTTGTTGAAAAAACTGTTATTTTCCCTGACTTTCCCTGAATTTCCCTGACAACCCAAGTAAATTTCCCTGACTTATAAATCGTGTAGAAACTTTTTTTAAACCTGCTCATGAGAAAAATATAATGTTTATTAATATCAACTTTTGGAAATGGTCAGCAGAAATCTCAAAATTATTAATAAACAGGTAAAAAATTATGTTTTGGGTATTTTTTGGGATGGAATTTATTTTTCAATTTTATTTTGTTGAAAAAACTGTTATTTTCCCAGACCTTCCCTGATTTTACAGCAAAAACCGCAGTTTTTCCTGAATAAACTGACGCTTCATTAAATCAGCCACGCGCGGCGAAGCCGCGCCTAGTTGTGACACAATAAATCCAATACAGAAAAAATCCAAACAAACAAATCACCTGGATCGACCCGCTCGACTTTGGTTCCGTCGCTGGCGGCGTGGCACGTGAAGTGCAGCGGCTCCACCTCGAGCAGACCCCTCAGCTGCAGCGTTGGCGGGTTGAGTGCGCTGAAGGCTCCCTGCCCGTCCTCGGACAGCGACGCCGCGGCTGCGGCCTGGCCGAGGGCCGCGCTGGGGGCTGCTCCGCCGCCCGTTCCGGAGCCCATGACCACGCCGGGGTTGACGTTGATGCCGTTGTTGTTGTTGGCGCTGCCGCCCCCGTTGCCGACCACGGCGGCGTAGGTGACGGGCGTGGACGTGGGCTTGGGGGGCAGCGGGGCCTCCACCTCGAACAGCTCCAGCTCGAAGGGCGTGCGGTAGAGGCCGAAGCGGGCCCTGAGCAAGGCGTGCAGGGGGTCGGTGCGGCCGTCCAGCTCGTGCACCACGCCCACCAGCAGGGACAGGCACTCCTGACCCACGGCGTCCGGGTCCAGGAACTTGACGCGGTTGAGCAGCACGAAGAACCAGTGCATGGCGCCGGCCGTACGGCAGGCCACCACGGACGGCAGCCAGCGCAGCAGGGCGCGCAGCAGGGCCGTGTCGAAGCACTGCTCCTTGGGGCCCTTCGGAAACCTGCTAGGGGTAAAAAGAGGCAGACGGTGAGCATGGCGGCGCGATGAAAATAAGACCCAACCAGAAAATAAGCCCTAGCGTGATTCTTAAAGTAGGCTCATATTAACGTCGGCTTCGGATGCAAATGGCCCAAGTCCATTTTCGGCAAAAATGATATGTAGCTGAATAAGATCTGCTTATGTCCATACCATCATAGCGTTCAGAAAATTGCCGATTTTCATTTTTATCGCGTAAAACACATTATGATATGAAAAAAAAAACTCGACACGTTCTGCGCACATATTCAGGGTTCATACTCAAATTTACAAAATCATTTCCCTGACTTTCCCTGACAACCCAAGTAAATTTCCCTGACTTA
>JAQFYZ010004716.1:0-10599 GCA_034695085.1 Cylindroiulus punctatus | reverse complement strand
TTTGTGCTGCATGTAATTTGTTGTTTTTCCACTAATTTATTGTACACAAAGATACTGTAAGACGATGATTGCCAACAGGAAATATGCTTATTGATAAATGCTTTCCTTTAATTCTGGTACTGGAATCCAAAATTCAGTTCTTCGAATTTTAAGATGTTTTGAATAATATGCGGTACAACCATGAACTACAGAGTACATGAGTTGGAGTACATGAACTGAATTTCCCATTTGGTGATTTCGGTCCCCATCCCCTGGATGTTGTGCCAATTTCTATTTATTTGGAAAAAAGACATTTGACCTTTTAAAACTTCCATTTTTGGGCCCCTATACACAGGCTGGGGGAGAAGGGGGGTGTATTGCGGTTCAATTGGTGTTAACTCAATGTAAAGGTAATAATATCATAATTTGTATTGACTTTGTTTGCAGAATTATGGGGATTAGTGAACAATGCTGGGCTACTGAATGGACAGATGCTATTCCCTTTGATATCTCCTGGAGACTACAGATTAGCGATGGACGTGAATTTTTTTGGAACAATGAATGTGACCAATGCTTTTTGGCCCTTAATAAAAAGGTCCTCTGGACGAATAGTTAATGTTATTAGCATGGCAGGACGTATTTCCGGCTTCATGGAGCCCTATACTTGTTCCAAACATGCCCTGGAGCCCTACTCAGATGGCCTAAGGTTCGTTTAGGTTCAACTTTGACAATTATGAGAGTAATAAGAGGTTTAGAAAATTGATGATGTCGATATTCGTTTTCAGGCGATGGATGAGATTATTTGGAGCACATGTGTCCATAATCGAGCCAGGGCTGTTTTCATCTACAAATTTAAGCAACAACATTTTCGCAGAAAAAAAAATAGAAGATGTGAAGGAAAATGCACTTCCACACATGGTTGAAGAATGTGGTGATCACTTCATAAACGCTGGTAAGTGTAATTAACAACACGACCAAGAACGTCCCTCAGGGCTGGTTTCACGAGGCTGGAATTGAGCTCCACAGCTTCCACTGTCGGATTTATGAAACCATCCCCAGAGGTTCCCCCATCCCATAATGCAACACGCTTAAGCCTGTTTAATGTCAGCATGTAAACTGTGTACTGTTACATGTATTATTATGACGTTTACGTATATTTCAGTCGTAAAAGACATCGTGGAAATCAAAGCCAACACCATGGCGCTGGGGCAATGGAACCGACCTGAAGTGGTTAGGGACGCCATGACACATGCTCTGTTCGCAAAACACCCAAAAGACCGCTATGTATGCGGTTTTGATGCGAATTTTTTTTTCCGTATAGCATCCATGTTTCCCGACTGGGTCAGCGATTTCGTTATTTCCAGAATGTTATCTAATATGCGGCATGTTCTAAAGACAAATTAAAACATTTGAAGACTATTTTACGATTTTCCATTCAATGTTTGAAAAACCTGATAAATTTTAATATTAACGAAATAGGGGTTTTACGGACTTGACCAGTAATTTTTTTTATTGCTTATTAAAGGGCATTGACGACTGCCATCTATTTACCGAATTCGTATAGGATAATTGTCGGATTTTCATTAAACTGCATGAAAACTAAAAGAGTGACGCCGAAGATTGACCACAGGAGGCAGTTAAAGACGTAAATCTCAGAAAATACTGTACTTCTCATGAATAATGTATACAATTTTCCGATGCAGCGCAAGAGCAAGGATACAGCCTTGGGTTCTTTAGATTTATGAATCCTAGGTCAGTGTCAGGTCAGATATTTATGTAATGTTTTACACGTTTACAATTATTACTCGCATTACCCCTCATTTCCTTACTGTCCCTAATAGTATATCGTCTATTATACGATATAGTACATATGTATAAGTCCAGTCTCCCAGTATTTCTTGTCACAATGTTTCCTGACAAAAACTGGGGAATGCACGTGAAAACAATTTTAAGATAAATGTCGCACATGAACATGATATCAAACTTAACCACTTGTGAAAACCAAGAATTGGTAAATAAAATAAAAAAAAAGGTATTCGAAATGAAAAATCCACAACCACAAAAGCACTATACTCGTTGATATAGGCAGACACCGAAGCAATGAAACCTCTAATAAAAATTATAAACCAGACGCACATCAGCGTTTTGAATTAGAAAAGAATTCCATAAATAAATTTTTTTTCCGGGAGACGTGATAAAAATTTGAATGTATAAAACAGATTCAAAGTGCGTACGCAGTATGCACCCAGGGCGTCAATGTAGTACAAGTCACGTAAACCACATCAGAATAGTCTTACCTATATTTTATAAATAATGTTTCTACAGGTTTTCATTCCAAGAAGCACATGCTCATTTCAATTCTCAAAGGTGACAATGTGGCTATATAGTTGGTTGTGACGTTTCATTTCACCTGCAACTTATGTATGATTGACAATGCATTTTTTATTACTACAAATGTTTACATGTTGCATGTGAGCCTTAGGTAACACGAGACACGTTCAATCGCAAACTCAGCTAGTTCGTATGGCCATGATCGCAAAATACAAGTTTTTATATTGCAAATCGTTTTTGTAGTCGTGCTGCCACCTGAAGTCATTGTCACAAACTCGTTAAAAATTGGAGTTTCTTTTACGTTTCGTGTCCAGCTTGCATGTTTCATGTCTTCAAACCCATGCATCTTGTGCAATAATACCGTACAATATTTAAACCTATCCGGTGGTCAGTGGTCACCAGTTCTATCCTTGTTATGCACGTCATGCATACATGTTTGTTCATCGTTCTTTTTTATTCAAGGTCAAACTTAGAACCTACGCAATTAAACGATGCCAAACCCCCAGAAAGTCAGGGTTTGTATATTAATGTTTTACTAATGTTTTTATTTTTAAACTCAGTATGTCAGAGAATGAAAACGACACTTATAATTATTCAACATTTTCTGGGGTAAAGTAAACGAACTTTGGGCTCTCGATCGGCTTGGCTTTCATGAGCCACAGTACATTCACTCACGCAGCAGTACAATCAACTGTACCCTGGACTGACAATGCTGCTGTCTGTAGCAACTTTCGTGGCTCTATTCAGCCTGCTTGTTTGCGCATATCGATGGTATCGAAAAGCTCACATTGACAACTTCATCAGCAAGTCTGTGTTTATCACTGGTACAGACAGTGGATTTGGATTAGCATTGGCCCTGCACTTGGATAAATGTGGGGTGAAAGTATATGCCGGGTGTTACACCAAAGAGGGTGCCGAGAACTTGAAAACTTTAGCGAGTGATAAACTGAAAACCATTCGCATTGATATCTCTAAAGTGGAAAGTGTTTATAGTGCGAAAGATGCGGTAGAAAAGGATTTAGGGCCGAATCAAGGTATGAGAATGCCATAATTATGTTATCACTGGATTCAGTGGTTTGTGCTGCATGTAATTTGTTGTTTTTCCATTCATTTATTACACACAAAGATACTGTAAGGCGTTTGATTGCAAACACGAAATGTGCTTATTGATAACTGCTTTCCTTTAATTCGAATTTTAAGATATGTTTTGAATAATATGCAGTACATGGACTTTCCATTTGGTGATTTGTGTCCTCATCCCCTGGGTGTTGTACCAATTTTTATTTATTTGGAAAAGGGACATTTGACCTTTTAAAACTTCCATTTTTGGGCCCCTTTACACAGGTTGGGAAGATTTCGGTTCAATTTGCATTAACAACATGTAGGGATCTTGTACATGTAATAACATCAATAATTTGTGTTGAATTTGTTTGCAGAATTATGGGGATTAGTGAACAATGCTGGGCTACTGAATGGACAGGTGCTGTTCCCTTTGATATCACCTGGAGACTACAGATTAGCGATGGAAGTGAATTTTTTTGGAACAATGAATGTGAACAATGCTTTTTGGCCCTTAATAAAAAGGTCCTCTGGACGAATAGTTAATGTCATTAGCATGGCAGGACGCATTTCCAGCTTCATGGAGCCCTATACTTGTTCGAAATATGCTCTGGAGCCCTACTCTGATGGCCTAAGTTTCGTTTAAAGTTCAACTCTGACAATTATGAGAGTAATAAGAACTTTAGAAAATTGATGATGTCGATATTCGTTTTCAGGCGATGGATGAAATTATTTGGAGCACATGTGTCTATAATCGAGCCAGGGATTTTTACATATACAAATTTAAACAAAAACACTTTCGCGGAAAAAAACATAGAAGATGTGAAGGAAAATGCTCTTCCACACGTGTTTGAAGAATGTGGTGATCACTTTATAAACGCTGGTAAGTGTAACAACACGACCAAGAATCTTCAGCGGTTCTCCCATCCCATAATGCAACACGCTAAAGCTTATAATGTCAGCATAAACTGTGTACTGTTACATGTATGATCATGACTATGTATGTATATTTCAGCCGTAAAAGACACCGTGGAAATTCAAGCCGACACCACGGCGCTGGGGCAATGGAACCGACCTGAAATGGTTAGGGACGCCATGACACATGCTCTGTTTGCAAAACACCCAAAAGACCGCTATGTATGCGGTTTTGATGCGAAATATTTTTACCGTATAGCATCCATGTTCCCAGACTGGGTCAACGATTTCTATATTTCCAGAAGGATTCCTAATATGCGGCTTGTTCTAAAGACAAATTGAAACATTTGTCATTTGAAGGCTATATTTGACGATATTTCATTCAATGTTTTAAAAACTCGACAAATTTTAATATTAACGAAATATGGCTTTGACGGACTTGACCAGTAATTTTTTTATTGCTTATTGAAGGGCATTAACGACCGCCATTAACATGTATTTACCGAATTCGAATAGGATATTTGTCAGATTTTCATTAAACTGCATAAAAACTAAAAGAGTGACGCAGAAATTTGTCCAAGCTAGACGTCAAGACGTAAATCTCAGAAAATACTGTACTTATCATGAATAATGAATCTATATACATGTACTAGCTGCACCAGTGCAACTTCGTTTGCATGCAATTTGGGAGATGTATTTACCCACCCCTCTGTTTAACCCCTTTACAGGGGGTTGGTAATTCGAAAAAACACTTTGTTAGAAATGTTCTCGGCACCAAATGAAAAAAATTGGAAATTCTTTATATCTATATATAAAAATACAACCTGACAGACTGACTGACAGACTATGATAGCACAGCCCAAACCATATGGGCTAAAACTTTGAAATTTTGCATACACCTTCCTTGGGTGCCAAACCCACCATTTAAGAAAGGATTTTTTCGTAGTCCCCCTCAAAGGGGTTTTAAAAGAGGGGTAATTATATCTCCTTAACCGTTAGGGCTATAACCTTCACATTTCCCATGTGTTTTCGTTTGGTGCCAAAAACATTTCTAACAGTGTTTTTTCGTATTACCCACCCCCACAAAGGAATTAAACCTCCCATGGGGAATGCATGTGAAAACAATTTTAAGATAAATGTCGCACATGAACATGATATGAAACTTAACCACTTGTGAAAACCTACAATTGGTAAATAAAATCAAAATGGAGTGGTATTAGAAATGAAAAATCCGGAATCACATGAGCACTATACTCGTTGATATAGGCAGACACCGAAGCAGTCAAGCCTCTAATAAAAATTGTAAACCCGACGCACATCAGCGTTTTGAATTTGTACAGAATATTTTTTTCGGTATAACGTATTCAAAATGTGAAAGTATAAAACAATTCAAAGTGCGTACGCAGCACGCATCCAGGTTGTCAATGTAGTACATGTCAGGTAAACCACATCACCCTGCATATATAGTCTTACCAATTTTATGAAAAAACGTTTCTACAGGTTTTCATTCCAAGAAGCACATTTTCATTTCCATTCTCAAGAGTGACAATTGGCTATTTTGAGTTGGTTGTGGGGTTTCATTTCACCTGCAACTTACGTATGATTGACGATGCATTTTTTATAACTAAGAATGTTCCATTTGTTGAATGTTCTCCTTAGGTAACACGAGACGCGATCAATCGCAAACCCAGCTAGTTCGTATGGCCATGATCTCAAAAGGCAAGTTTTTGTATTGCAAGTCGTCTTTGCAGTCGTGCTGCCACCTGAAGTCATTGTCACAAACTTGTTAAAAATTGGAGTTTCTTTTACGTTTCGTGCCCAGCTTGCATGTTACACGTCTTCAAACCTCATGTATCTTGTGCAATAACCCTGTAAAATATTTAAACCTATTCAGTGGTCAGTGGTCACCAGTTCTATCTTTGTTATGCACGGCATGCATACTTTATTCGTTCATCTGAACTGGAATATAATAAACAAATTTTGAAAAAAATAGGAAAGTAATAATTCACATTAAATTGCAAGGCGGATGCTCTAGACGTTTAACAGAATCAGTATAAAAAATAACAGCATTCGTAAAAAAAAGTGATAAATCGCATTAAATTGCATGAGATTGTTGCGTCGTTGCTCTATCGTATTTCGGAGTCCTATTCGATGTATCTTGCAACAATTATTGTTGAAGAATTGCTGTATGATGACTGTCATTTCGGGAAAATACGCAGGGGGTTTACAACCAAATGTTTAATACCATGCAGGAAGATAAAATACAAGAACATTTTTGGTTCATGCGATCACCAAATTAAGTCACCAACCCAAAGTGTTCAGTTTCTTTTCTCTACCCATAAGCTAAGCATGATGTGTCCCAGACTCCTAGTCAGCAGAAGTAGCCCAATAGGCACACCTAACTCCTATAGGACCCATCATCCATATCATTACTTTCCCCAGTATGTTGGGATATGTCAAGGACCAAGCTTAATTCTATTCATCTTTAGGCGGTGGCTGGGGTGTTGTAATTATATGAAACTAACAATAAATACAAGAATACATGTAAATACATTGTACGCGCGAGCGTACGCACTAAAAACCAACACCAAGTACAAGAAAAATATATCAGACCCCAGTATGAACCTTAATACTATGGACGTACCCCCAACTTCCTGAGAGGCATGTGACCCAGGGGGAGAAAATCTCAGAAACGGACAACAGTTGCTACAGGGGTCGCACCCTATTGCGAGAAACCAGCGATGAATTTAGCTGGTTGGTCGTGCTGTGATAGCAAAATTTAGCTGTGTTATTAGTTTCATATAATTAAGGACCAAGCTTGTACAAAACTTCAATGAATGGTTTCAATGATTTGAAGACCTTGGTGACCATGTTATTTTTGGTTTTGATGACCATGCAATTTGAACACGTAAAGCAGAACAAGCTCGAAAAGATACAAACAGTATTACAAGAATGCCAAGGTCGTTGATGTAATCAGATACAGTAGAAATAATTATAACGACAAAATGTTGTTTATAACTAAATATTTCATACCATGAATCCGGTTTCGTCTCTACAGAGACGTCGCTATAACCGATTATTTTTTTTGTCAAGTTTTGGATGTACGTGTTCATGGCTTGCATATATCAATGTACTTCTTAAATTGGACATGTACTTTAATTTTTTTTTTCAAAAATCTAGCCTACTTATCTCCGACCTCGCTAAACATTGCCAAACTTATTTTTGGATGCTAATTAGTATACATGCAGGGTACACATGATGCAAACTTGGGATGTTTTATAAGACTTATAACTACGTTTAAATCATACGACATCCTGGCCACAGAGCAGTAACTTCTCTAGAATGATCATGTGGCTGTGTTTTGCCGTTATTGGAGCGTTTTTTTATATAATATATTCCTTAAACCGGTGGTACAGAAAACCATACATAGACAACATCACCAGTAAGCGCGTGTTTATCACTGGAACAGACTCTGGCTTTGGATTGAACTTGGCACTGAATTTGGATAAATGTGGAGTGAAAGTATACGCTGGATGTTTCACAGAAGATGGTGCCAAAAACTTGCAAAAGATAGCGAGCGATAGACTGAAAATCATTCCCATTGACATCACTAAAGTGGAAAGTGTTCAAAGGGCAAAAGAGGAGATAGAGAAGGATTTAGGGCCAGATCAAGGTAAAGCCTACGGTGATAATTTGGCAAAAGAAATTAAAATTAAATGATCTAATTTACAATTGCTTATTGTGTACGAGGAAATTAAGGCTATATTATTATATAATATTTAAATGAGATGCAAGAGCAATTTTCTTGCCAATTAAATTATTAGCAGAATTTTTCGATTGTTCTGTCCACGCACGATTGTGATATTGTCTTCATTAACTATACGAGCAACTCATTTCAGAGTTATGGGGATTAGTAAACAATGCTGGAATTCTTCCGTTTGGATATTTATTCCCCGCTTGCACACAAGAGGATTACAGACAGGGGATGGAAGTGAATTTTTTTGGGACGATGAATGTGAATGATGTCTTTTGGCCCTTAATAAAAAAATCCGCTGGACGAATAGTCAATATGATAAGTATGACAGGACGCGCCTCAATAGGTATCGAGCCGTATACATGTTCCAAACATGCCTTGGAACCCTACTCTGATGGACTAAGGTAATTTTATTTTTTTTTGAAATTGGATAAATACATATACATGTACACACGGCTTTACACAAAGTTCGTGGCGTACCTACTGTAACAGAAAGGCACGTCTCGTTGCTAAAAACTGCAAACATGACAGAAGTGATAATGGCATTGTAGAAAACCAGAAATTAGAAATCCAGAAGGCTCCAATGGATTGGATATTTGTATTTTTTGTAGTTTTGAGCAACTTTTAGGGGTCGAGGCATCTTTTACCTTGTATCACCTTGTATACAGAATTTGTATGCTGGGTGAATTCGATGTAGTGTGCCATACCTGGGGCATATTTCCTTACAGGCGATGGATGAAATATTTTGGAGTGCGTGTTGCAATAATCGAGCCAGGAATGTTCACATCTACGAACATGATGCAAGTTGCAATGAATGAAAGGAACATTAACCTTTGTAGAGCTAGACTGTCTCAAGATGTGAAGCAAGAATATAATAAAGAATTAATTGATGCTAGTAAGTATGTCATGACAAGAACGCTCAAAAGAGCTGAACTTTCCAAAGAAAGTCAAAAAAACATGTCTTTATCGGTTTCCCATCAAATTTTGTAAATTGCAGTCGAACAGGATATGCTGAAGTTTGTTGCCAGTCCTCCGCTGGGGAGAGGGAACACCACAGAAATGGTAGCGAATGCCATGGAGCACGCCATCTTAGCAAAACATCCCAAAGATAGATACGCCGTCGGCTTGGATGCCAAGTTTTTCTACAGAAGTGCTAGTATTTTACCAGACTGGTTTATTGATTACATGATGGAATTGAACTTACCGTCTGTCCACCGTGAACTTAAGAAAAGTCTTAGCATGTCCACCATAAGAGAGTCAACAAACTAGAACGCATCTAAACTGATCATAGATCATAAAGATAATGAACGTGTTTATTGTTTTAACCTTTAAACTAATGCAATCCTCCGTTATGGTGCCGGCTAATATCCTGGCAAACTTTAAAAATCTCAGAACTTCCTGGCCTGCCAGATAATAAAGAATTTAAATGTTAGGCTAGTTTAGATTACGATAAGCAAAAAAGACAAAAAGGATAAATCCCAATGGCTAGGGCAGGTGTCATTTTTGGCTACTATACAGACAAGCAGGATTGCAATATACATATACAGAGAAATTAAATGCTTTCTGCACATTTGGAGCAGAGCATGTTACGTGTACGAGCGTAATTTCAAATATTCTATATAGGTACATGTACATATACGTGTGAACTGAATGTGCAAATTTTGTGCCGCACATTCAGCACGCACTTCGCCAATGAATCTGTATACATGCATCTGAGTTTCGAAATGTCTGAAGTGCTAACTTAAAAGTGATAACTGAGGTATAAACTACCTATGGGTATTTCTATGAAACAATTCAAAACATATTGAACAGTGTTGATACATGTACTTTGTGGAGAAGTTGAACTGTATTTCGAATAACATGCTTTAAAAATGTACCCCTAATAATGGCGTTATGGCAAAGAAACAATGCATAAATAAAACTTAAATTGGATCGTAGCACGTACGCAACCTTTTGTATGAAAAGCACCATGGATGATATGCATTAACAATAAGATTGATGTTAACATGAGTATGTGTACGAGCATGTTATTAGTATCTATAAAATGGTTCACTAATTTGAGCTCGGACGATATACATGTACAGTATAGCAGTGCATTTTTTAATCAATGTTCAATTTAATTTTAATTACATGTACATGTGTAGGGGCTAGGAAAATCGAGAGTAGAATAAAAATGAACGCTCATGCGTCAATGCGGACACACGGTATTTCAGCATAACAACCCTTGTTTTGCAGCGCGGAACACCAATTTGTAAGACAAATACATTATATCGTCGGTCAAGGTATAAACCTGCACAGATGCGAATAGCAAAACGACTAAATTAACCAAACCTGCCTACATGCATGTAGCAATTAATCTTTTATCTCCAGGGTATAACAGCTAGTGTGGCCATGAAAGATCGAGACACTTTTTTGTTACATTTTACAAGACACGGAAGTAGCACATAAGACTCCACACCCTATAAATGTTGATTGACAAATGTCGTTAAGGCTGATTACAAGGTCCATTGAAAATGCGTGGTAATTTTCGGGCACCCTGCATAATATTTCCACCATGCAAA
>JAQFYZ010004715.1:0-10599 GCA_034695085.1 Cylindroiulus punctatus | reverse complement strand
ATGTTAGAGATTGATTGGAACTCATATAAGGTAGGTAATTTTTCCCATGTGCTACATCGATTTAAAATTAGATGTTAGAGCATTTCGCACAATGCAAAATGACTTTTTGTGAACATAAACCTAGTCATATTGGCTAAACGACATGTACCTACAACAAATCGATAGACACAAATTATATTATTCCAGAACATACAGTTTATTCATGCGTTTACCCATGTCTTTCAAGTTCCACGTTCTCTGAACAGAATTGCTCGACTATATACCCGATCATATTTTATTTACAGAATTGGGACGTGATCAAACTGACACAAAACTATTTCAAACTGCTGCTCAACTATATTAAAAATGGTAAGTCACTTTTTGACTTTTATGTGATTACTATAATGACGATTTAATTGTATAAAAATCAGGATGAAAAGTAAGAAAATAGTCTTGAAGGGAATCTTCGATCAGAGAAGCAATTTTGAAAGCTCGCTATTCAACTGACTTTGGTTTTTATACAGGGAAAGGAGGCTTGTTGATTCATTGCATTTCTGGATGGGATAGAACGCCATTATTTGTGTCACTGCTGCGCATCTCTTTGTGGGCTGATGGTGAAATCCACAAATCATTGAAACCTTTTGAAATTTTGTATCTGACTTTAGCATATGACTGGTATCTATTTGGGTAAGTGCAATGTCATTATATTAGTTTTCAACATGTATATGGTTGCCTTTTCTTAATACTGGGAGTCGTCACTTAGTATTGTTTCAAATAACTTTATTTTGTTGAACTGTTGTTGAAAACAAAAGATATCAACATAAGATTATATTAAATTTCTGTAAAAGCCCTCACTGCAACCATATCCACAACCATATCCATAACCATATCCATCCCATATTTGATAGTGCATCAGCTGTCAAATAAATATTTTTGCATGCATTCTTATTTGTAAGTGTATGTAATACACTTTATTCAGTCACGGTAATTGGTGTTCAGTTATGCGGAGTAAAAATGAATAACTTCAATTACCTTTTGACTTTCTAGACACAATCTTGCTGACAGGTATGGAAAGCGTGAAGAGGTAATTCGACGTGACTTTCATTGCTATTCTAGTATCAGAATTAATTTAAAACTTTCCATCCATGAGCATTGATTTCTCTAACTAAAAATTTCTGTGAATTTGTCTGGAAAGAGTTTGCAGAAGTTTTTAGTTGTCCAGGAAAAGCGACCCAGTATTTATTTGCAAATTTGTGAAATTGTTTTTAGCTCTGATTGATCAACCTTGTTTTTCTTAGTCTAAATGAATGCATTACCAGAGTTAAAAATTACACTTTTTCCCTCCTCACAGATTCTGTTTTTTTGCTTTGAGTTTTTAAAATTTATTGTGAGTGAGGAATATGCCACACACTACACCAGGCGGAGAATTAGGAAATTCTCGGATTATGATCCTCTATCTTCAGAAAACCAGCTCATAGGTGCGTCTACACTGTTTTCACTATTGTTTTCAGAAATTAACGCCATTCGTGGAATAACTTGAAATCATCCATGTGTTTGATTAGATTCATGCACTGCACATGGAAGTAACACAAGTCTAAACAGTAGCTGCAGTTCTGTTAGCAGTCGCAGCCAAGACTGCCCACTGTATTTCAGTACAACTGCGTATGATCCTTTAGATGATTCTGGTGGAATGGTAGCTAACATGAGTCATTTTAGGTTGGTAACGATGTCAATTTCCTACCTAAAACTAATTGGTATTTTTGTATGCATTTTGTGAACCATTAACAAATTTTGCAGTAGTGTAACGCATCAGCCCAAACCACAACTATCTGAAACCATAAAACGAATGTCCACATCACCAGTTGCTGTTCCAGCACATGCCAAATCTGATGCTGCTTCATCAATTGGTGGAAGGTATGTGGCACAGTTATTTGGCCAGTTAAATTGTGACCTAGACCTAAGGTCGTCTATTTTACACCGATTGCAATTGAATTGAATGTGCTTGAATAAAAACCAGACTTTAAATACATTTGGTTGCCCATGTGCTTTGCAGCTGGCAGTTAATCAGCAGCACAGGGAGTGTCCGTAGTTCAACACCCACAAAGAATTCTCTTTCATCTCAAACGCCCAACTCTGATCAGTCTTCATCTCATTCCCATCAGGGACGCAATGGTTTCATGTAAGAGATGTTTGTGTATATGCGTTTTGAAATGTCTATCAAATTCTTATTCTACAAGATCACAGTGAAACTAGTCTGAAAGTAGTTTTCAGTTTAGTTCAAAAGTAAGCAATTGTTATTCTTGGCTGCTATAAATGAATTTGTCCTCCCAAGGTGTGGCGATGGAACTGGAGATGGAGATTCACTGGTGCGACATCATCCCAGAGTTTGTCGAGCAAAGCGATTGAGAGACGTAAGGGAAGCATTTTACAATTTGTATGTTCGTCATCTTGGTGATCCAACTGGTGGAGGAATTTCAAGCCTGTTTGATCACTTTGCTGAGAAGGTTGGCATACGGAGTGGCAGAGGTGCTCATTGACAACGTTTGAAATTGATTTCTAGTCCGCTGTTATGTTTGCTGACATGCAAGTGAAATAAAACTGCCTGCCACAATGAATTGATTATTGATCGTTGTTTAATATTCCCAAGAGGTTTCTGGATAAATTCATCCTTTGCATAGAGACAATTTTACTGATGCCAGAGACGTGTCTCTGCAGATATTTCCTTCATGATGCCATTGTCATGGATTAATGCCAAAAGAACTATGCCTTCCCTGAACGTGCTTTCAATAAATGCCATGTAATTGTTAACAAACGTGAAGAATTTTTTGATAAGCAATACAAGTTAATATCTCCTTTTATTGTCTTTTAGATTTTTAAAATAGCAAATTATGAGGGCAATATTTATTCAACAGCAAACATTTTTAAGTAGACTCAACTGTGTACAGGTAGTATATGTATTTAAAAAATTAACACGTTGATAACACAAGTGCAAGAAATTACTTTGAAATGTTTGTAAGTCGTGACAGCATATTTCATAATGATGTTATGAATATATTATTATATCTTTCATAATAGCCCATTAGACGCATTTGAAAAAAATCACTGAAATGGATTTAATGCACGATAGTACATGTATATACAATTTTGAACTTAAATTACACAGTGATCCCTGAAACCGGCATTCCAGATTCTCAAGGCCTGGATCATCATACAGCACAAGTCAGAAATGTTGTGGCCATATGAACGTTGAGTCTTCCATGAAGGAAATTCAAATATAATTCTTAATCTATTATGTCATGGCAATATATTCAATTTGAAATGAATTATGCTCAAACCGGTTTATTTTATACTAGGAAACGTTTGCCAGAAATTATTTACACATTTTTGTGTAGCAGGTTTGATGCACTATTGTACACCTCCGCAGCATGGCAGTGAAGCCACACAGGTCCCTTTACTGGTTCCAGTTTTCAGAAATTGCGAGCTGTGCAATTGTGTACCCAACTTGCCATACATATAACAATAACCAAAGGTAATCAATGCATCCTATCAGTTATCCACTTTTGGATCATTAATGTGAATTATTTTATTTTTGTCATATATCTAACTCACATTGTATAATGAGAACTTGTACAAAACATATTTTGTGGTTATCATATGCCCTCGTGATAAGTGATTTTAAATAATTAAAAAACTTGTAAAAAAACTATTGTTTTTCAACAACTTCTGTTCGAAGTCTGGCGGCTAATGCTCGTCTTGCGGCCAGTACTTCGGAAGTTGTGCTGTTGCCATTGGTTTCATGGTTTTCCAGCACATTTCTTGCCATGCGTGCTGAACTGGGGCATTTTCTTTTATTTACCTCTTTTTGGAGTTGTTCCTTGTGTTCTTCGTGCTTTTTTGCAAACAATTTATCCCGTTGAAGTAATAGATAAGCTCTCCTTTTCTCAATCTCATCTGCAGATGCGGTCTACCAATAAACAAATTACAATATGAAATTTAATAATAAACAACGCACTCATAATAAAATTATGCTACAAAAAATAAGTACTTTTTATTATAAACAAAACTGAATTTTCAAAACAGTACCTTATTTGCAATTTTTTCTGTTTTCGTCATCGCCATCTCATTTATTACTGTGGAGGAATTATTTTGATCGTGTTCCTGTTCAGTTGGCGAGTATTTTGCAATGGTGTCATCTGTAGTTTTCTTAGGACTTTCCTCAGATGGCGCATCCAAAGATAACTTAATTGCCTGTGATTGAAAAAGTTGTTCAATCACAGTCGCAAAAGTATGTAAAGAACAAAACTACAAAGTTGTAAACCAGAACAAACGTATCACCCTGTGTTCATACCTGCTCCAAAAGTTTGGATTCTCGCAACCGTTCTGCTTCTAAACGACATTGTTCTTCTTCGCGTGTTTCTTTCATGATTTGCTCTAAAACGTCATTCTCTCTATCAATTTCGAAGTTTGATTTTTGGTGTTCTTCGAAAGATTGCCTGATTAAAAATGTTATTTCTGTTAAGATTTTAGAATGAAAAAATTTATATTCAAAGCGATCTGCAATCACAATCCAGTGCCCCTGAAGGAAAGAACGTTGTATTTATCTATATTAATACATGTATGTGCGGTGGTTTTAGATATACATTTTAAAAATTGGCATGTTCATATTCAAGTATTAGTTAAACTTTGGAAAGGTTGCATGTAACATTTTGATATCTGCAATTTCGTTCAACAAAATGCCATATAAAAAAACGAGGTGCAAAACGTCGTTTGGGCCTTTGTTCAAATGCTTTCCCGAAATATGAATAGTTTTTTCATGCAAGACACAGTTATTGATGGATGTATGTGTGGCTCCTGGGTAGAACTATTCTGTACTTTTCTATTTAATATATTACAGAACTAATCGACTAACCTGATGGCTTCCTGTAATTCGTTGTCTTCATCACGTTGCTTGGCCCAAGAAGAGGGACTTGGATCTGAAGATCCTTCCTTTGAATTTAAATATTCCAAAGCTTGAAGTTGAAAAATGGCATTTCTTTGAATCATCATCTTTAAAAAGATGTCGTAATCTTCGGCAGCCCATATCTCCTCGAATATCGTCTGGAAAATACCTCGGTTAGTCACCAGCCTAAAAGGCTGAATGCTTATTTTTTATATTCGTGGTTCATTAACTCATCACCTCCTTTAGTTTGTACGTCTTGATGTCGACGGCTGCATCACTGCAGGCCTTGGTGAACTGTTTTGGCGTGATTCCCAAATCTTGCATAAATCCACTTAACATGGAGTCCACCTACAATAAATATAAAAAATAAAGATGTAGCGATGTGTTCAATTTAAGCGTTGCTGATTGATTAATGGATTAGCTGAATTTTCAAGAATAGAAAATGTACCTACCATGCTTTTGTATTCGTTATGAATTTTACGGTATTCTTCTTCGTGATCTTCACCGGCTTCAAATACTGAAATTCCCATTGATGCACACACTTGTTAAAGAATACAAGGCGCTGCAGCTGCCCAAAAAACGTTTCTGAACATCTTACCCAGGGATTTGTTATCGATGAAGTCCTCCATGGGAATGTTCCAAATCAGGCTCGTTAAAAATCCCACCAGAGATTCAAAAACCCATGTGTTTTCATCTTCTACTGGATCTTGCCTACTCGAGTTAGCTGTTTCTGCCTTATTTCCACTCATTGTCCGTTACTATTTCAAAATGGTGAACCGGAGTCAAATTGCACTATTTGTAAATAAACACAGTTGCCATGGCGACGTCATATGGATATAGCGTGCGCACGCCGCAATTACAGGCACGCAATTGGAAATTGAGTGTTCATTATTGTTCTGTTTATAAAGCTACATTCGCTGTACAATCGGGGTTTAAATAAATATGTGCACCAATAAGTTTTCTTGATTAAAAATGTATTTTTATCCCTATGTATTACCTGTAAATTTTCAGTGTTTGTAAGTTTGTATAAAAAGTACGCTTATAGATAGTATCAACTATATTATTAGATGTATACGACTTTTTATTGGTAAAAGAAATCAGCAAGACTGAACATGTATTAAAATTTCGAAAGTCGCGCGCTATGACGTCACACATCAAGGTCCACCAAGGAAAGACTAGATCTACTTTGCCGAATTCGCATAGAACAGTCATAGCGTATACGCGCTATGGAATGGTGCAACTACGAGACCGAAATGTCTACTGATGTTTTGTGTTGTGCATAGTTTTTATTCATGGAGTTTCTCCTCTGACAGCGCAGTGACCCGAAAAACAGCTGGCACTCGTCGCATCGCTATTTCTTCCAACCAAAGGGCACGCCTTTGGGAATTCGAAAAGGTCAAGGATTTTAGGAAGTTGTAGAAACAACAACGATGACCGAATCAGAAGTCCGAAGGAACCCTTTTGGTCGCTTATCGGGTGAGCTTCTCATTCGGAATATTTTAATCTGTATTTTAATCAGCGGACAGCTGTAGTGGAGGCAGATATATGTGGTAATCTATCAAATGTTCGAAGGTTATTAGCGATAAGATTATAGCAGATGCCACTCCAGCCTATTGTACATACCATAAAACGGATGCTGGATATATGCTTATTAGCACGAATTCCATTCATTCTCATACAATTATAACGTCAACATGAACCGAAAGGTTATCCAGATTTGTGAAAGAGGTGTCTTGTTGTTGAACGTGACTGAATCATTAACAGCTGGCGATGAATATAGTTACTGTATGTCGCCTGCCATCTAATGTTGGTATATGCATGCATGGAAAATTGAGATTTAAAAAAGGGGCGGAGATACATGTACTGTATACACTGTATATCGCAAATTTTTTTTTAACTTTATTGTAAATTTGCGTGACATTAAAACCTAAAATGTTGACCGTAATGGGGAAGGGATCGAGCAGGGGTTCATCATGGGGTAAATCATTTATAACAATTCCAGGATGCGTGTTGTACATGCATGTACATGTACTGTGTGTAGTGTGGATTCAGCTTGACATTCAATCTGGCGACTGGCGTGCAATATAAACATGTAATACATGTAAATACATGTGTATTTCTATGTGTTCTCCGTGTCGACTGTAACTTTAAACGAGTTTGTGAATGTGATTATGAAACAAAATAATTATGATGGGGCGGTTTTGTATCAGTGCCTGGGAAATTTACCTATAGCTTTTGTATGTAGGAAGAAGGTTTTGAAATCTCTTTTGTTGTTGAATTTGTCATTCAATTGTTATAATTGCAACATGTTATAATTTATTATCTTTCAACGAGTAGTCTACAGTTGTATAATGTAGCAATGGCCGTGAATGAGCCAAAGTTTCGAGAAAAATGGTGATGTGATTTAATTTGAAAACTGTGGGGAAACGCACGTAACGAGATGGGTTTCCCCCACGAAACAATCATTGCAGTTCTATAGAAAATGCCTTTCGAGTTCAATTCACAGTGCAGGTGCCTCTTGCATCTGCGTGATTTCCTAAATTCATATAGACCTACGTGTATGTTATAGCATTTATCTCTTGTCAGGTCTCCCTGCATGCAAAGTGCACCACTGCATGCAAAGTGCACCACTGCATGCAAAGTGCACCACTGCATGCAGTTATCTCTGAACTGGTTTGGCTTATTAGTGACGTGTGCCAGAATGCTTTTTTTGTCATAGACAGGCTGTTTCAGAATACATGTACATGTATATGTCCTTTGCAAAGTAAAGTTGCTATTCCATACATTTGAATATTTTATTGCACGCATTGTTCCTGGTAATTTCACTATCTTTCCATTTTCAAGTGTCTGATGGTGATATTCCCAATGAAGATGCCAACACTTCCATTAACCTACATGAATCAGAACTTGGCGAACTGCAAACCGTTCAAGAAGGGCGGACCTCAAGTGTTCTTCAAAGACGATGGGAGATGAATTACCATGAAGCAGCAATATTCCTAGAGGTGCGCAATATTGCCTCTTTTTATTGCATTGCATGCACACCTGCTACAGTGTATTTGTGAATTACAGTCTACCCTTAGACGTTTTTTGCATTACGTAATCCCGCGCTATCAACATCAATATTGTCCCCAAAACATGTACTTGCAATGACTTGAATTGACGGGTACGCACATGTGATTTCAGGAAGGAGAAAACAATGACAAATTTAACTCTCACCCAAAAGATCGAAATGCTCTTCCAGCTTATTTGCTCGTGCACAACAACTGGTTTTACACATTGGACTTACTGGCATCGCTCATGCTTCTGTCTTTGGCAGCTGTGGAGCAGCCAGCTATTCCATTGTTTGGATTACCTATATGGGTAACTGAAATATCCATTGAAAAAGTGCAAACGTGTCAGTTTTTGGTCATTTTAGAATATTTCACATTCCAGGTACATGGATCTTTAGAGCTGTTTGGGCTATTGGTAGTTGCCACTGAGCTTGCCATGAAAGTGAAGTGGCAAGGTTGGAGAACATTTCTGCGTCATAAGAGAACAATGTTAAAGGTTTGTTGTTATTTAAGTAGAATAAGGTATATTCGGTCCAAATAAAGAATGTACCGGGGAACAGCCAATCGGAGAGATTTGGCATATAGATTTGGTTTTCCAGCGTGGAAAATGGTAAAGCAAACAAGGCAGTCACGATGTGAAGGGGAGGGGGAAATTGTTAACATAAGCAGCGGAAATGGCCTGGCAAGATTCCCCTAAACTGGTTTTTCCATTCTATTGGTCCATTTGAACTCTTTAGTCCATTCTTTATTTGGACTGACTAGTTATGTTTTAATTTATATTGAATACACGTGGTGATTCTTATCTATGGTTGGCCACCAGATAGGTGCAATAAACTTTCTATGATGTCCATATGAAAACGTTTCTTCCAACCCATTAAAAATTTTGCCCCAGAGGCACTGTGCCCTTAACCCTCCCACACACACACCCCTTTAAAAAGTATAAATGAGTTTCTTGTGGAAAATTGTTGAGTGTCCTCTTTTCTAACGTATTAAATTGTATGAGGAGTGTCCTCTTTTCTAACGTATTAAATTGTATGAGGATACAGGAAACAATATATTATCTTTGCTACTTTCTTCACCATAGCTTGCACCATAGGACTATTACTTAGTTATTTAGCAGTTATGATACTTCAATCATGTCATTTACTCATTCTTCAGGCTGGTACACTGTGCATCATGCTCGTAGAAGCTTTTGTCGTGATTGTCCGGCAATCGAACCATCAGAGGGTTACAAGGGCTATAAGACCTATCTTTTTGATAGATAATCATTACTGCGGGGGAGTCAGAAGGTGACCTTAAGCATTTGAAATATGTGTACACCTGTATTGTATGTGCTCTAAACGTTTACATCCTTAGTCTTTCGTTTACAGTATACTCAAAATGCAATACTTGAAGAAAGTGTATAATGTCGCAAAACATAATGAAAACAAGCTAGACTTATTTGGTGTAGACTACGTTTAATTGAATAAAAATTTTGTTTGACATATTTCACTTTAGGTTCATTCGGCAAATACTTCAGTCATTACCTCCCATATTAGACATGCTGGGACTGCTGTTCTTTTTTATGCTGATCTTTTCCATTCTTGGCAAGTACATTGCTTGTAATTATGTCACATACACGACATAATTGCCACAGGCTTTGCTCCTCTAATAGAGCACTTGATTAACCATTGTAGTCTAAATTTATCTTTCTAATTAAATACTGTTTTTATGTAATTTCATTAGTTCTTTTTCATTTTTTATTCCAGGTTTCTATTTTTTCTCCATGAATCCAAAGGATCCGGTAATTATATTTATTATTTTTGATAGTTATCTTCAAAATATTTTTCAATTGAAATTCTGCAAGATCAGCGCTAAAAATTATTATTCGTAAATGAAAATACTCCCCGTTGACCATCAGTCGGTGGTGGTGCTGGAATTGGTTCACATGTAAGATACTACTTGTCACAACTGCGAAGCTAATAAATGTTTTATGTTCCAGTATTTCACAACGTTGTGTGATAGTTTTGTAAATATGTTTGTGCTGCTCACTACCGCAAAGTGAGTAATCCATTGTTTTTTTGCACTGGGTAATGTAGAACAAAAAAAATACACTCTACTACAGCAGAAATAATAAACTACTTTCAGTTTTCCTGACATTATGATGCCGGCTTATGCAAAGTCGAAATACTCAGTTATATTTTTTATTATTTATCTTGCAATCGGACTTTACTTCTTTATGAATCTGGTAAGTTTGGAAATTATTTTTTAAAACTATGGTTAATTTCTTGCTGTATTTGTAGATTGTTACATGCATTTTAATTTTAATTGTTCTTACAATTATTTATCCAAGAATTGTTCCTAAATGAATTTTTAACTACAATGAAAATATGTGACGTTGTTTTTGCTTCAGTTCTACAAAGCATTTATCTCATTGTTTTATGATTTCGTTTTGAATGTATTGTGTTCTTCTTCAAAAAAAAATAGTTTTTCAAGTGATTATGCTTTTTCAGATGCTGGCAGTTGTCTATGATGCCTTCACCATCTATGAAAAACAGAAGTTTCGCAAGCTGCTTCTTCATAAACGTAAAGCTTGCCAGCATGCTTTTCGGTTATTAGTAAATAGGAAGGTAGGTTCAACTAGAGGCGTGA
>JAQFYZ010004714.1:0-10600 GCA_034695085.1 Cylindroiulus punctatus | reverse complement strand
ATTTTGAGATTTCTGCTGACCATTTCCAAAAGTTGATATTAATAAACATTATATTTTTCTCAAGAGCAGGTTTAAAAAAATTTTGTACACGATTTATAAGTCAGGGGAATTTAATTGGGTTGTCAGGGAAAGTCAGGGAAATGATTTTGTAAATTTAAGTATGAACCCTGCTTGATGGTGACTGTGAGGTAATGAATTGAATTGATTTTCTTGGAAAATCAGAAAATCTTTGGAAACTTCAATTCAAACTGGCGATTTTAGCAAGTATGCCTTACAAAGTGTGCAATCTTTGTAGGATAATGTAGCCTGTACTATTTTTAAAATAAGCTTAGTTGACATAGGCCTAGCTGATCTTTTGCTATACAAACTGAGAAATAGGCAATGGTCATTGAAATGTTACGTCAGTATCAAATTGACCTTTGCTCCAAAAAATACGAAGAAGTTACCGCAGCTTTTTGTTCAATTTGAAAATCTCACTCCTACGTAAAGGTGTCAGACAAGTTGAAGCATGTGCTTGAAGTTTTTCGGTATCATTCAAGTGTCAGGCTTATAATTTAGCTAAACTACCGCATGGGAACATATGAACCTGCGTTTTTTTTATTAATTTTTTGCTGCTCGTTGCTTGACCCGCAGTTGAACTTGGCCTATTATTAAAATTTGATACCCCGAGTGCAACTGAAACAAGGGGCCACGGACACGGTTTTGCCAGGGTTACATTTGAGCAGATGATATTCAGTTACAAGATGGCGACAGGAAGGAAGACTGTCTTTAGGGAGAGAACAATACTCGCTACAATTTCATACACGTTTCACGCCTTAATTGCGGTCGTCATCAAATTGAAAACGTTTTCTGGGAAAGCAGGTGCCAGGCCTATCTTTTGCATAATCCGAAACAATAAATCACCACTCAACTATTAAATCTGTTATTGTCAAATTTGCACTTTCTGACAAGTGACAGTGCGCTGTCATCGTCATGCGTGTTCAGCTGGAGACTTCCTTGGCCCTGTCTTGTTGCGAACCTGTTGCACCGACCTCGATTTAGGGGTTTTTGGAATATATTTTAAGATTAACTGAAAAAAAAAAAGAAATTTGGGGAAATCTTTGTTGCTTGAAATTAGCTCGACCTCGTGTACATGTACAGTTGGATTTGGCATAGAGATGTGAATGTGACTGAAATGTGTTTATAAACTTAGATGACTACGTACAGACGTTGACTAAATAAGGTGTCGGAAGTTGAGAAATTTAAGAATTTAGTTCAAGGTGTCCTTTCGCCTATAAGAATATTCATGCATTAATCGAAGATGATTCACAACCTACGAAAGTCAGGATAGCCCCTATGTTTCTATACAAAGTGTGAGTCAACAAGATGTTACCATGCATTTTTACATGTTTCAATTCATTTTTAAAGAAAGCCCCACCCTCCTTCCACCAATATTACTTTCATGTTGGACTACATGACTTGCCTGAAAGGTGTCACCTGGTGGCGACATGTTGCGAAAAACCCAGAATTTTCTGCTTCACCTGAAGGCCAATCTGATTTTCTGCAATTAAGCCTGTCTAAATTGTTCACGTGCCATTTAAATTACAGTAACTCTGTTCAAGAACTTTCGAATCATGAACAAATATGAAAATACATGTATACACGTTAAGTATAGTAAAGACGTTAATTTGCCTCACAAATTTGAAGCTTAGATGGATTTTAAATGTTATTTAATTGTTTGTGAGTTTCAAAACTATAAGCCGATAAAAACAAAGTATAGATGGCAAACTATTGAACACTTTGTTCGTTTCTACTTAGTCATTATCATATCAGTACAGTACTGTATGTCACGCCTGAATATTATGCAGGAATATGCCTTCTTTCGCAGACTATACCGACTTGACTTTTGCGCAAGGTGATATATTAGAACAACACGTTTAGATGTAATGTATTGCTGAAATCGATTACTGGCAGTATCTCGGTAATTTGCCTCATTTTCTCTTCGTCTTCTTTAAAATCGATTCTAGACGCTAGCTGCAATGTATAGTGTTCGCATTTTGTCGTTGTTTTTCCTCACGTTCTTGTAACACCCAGAAAATTGTCAGCTACATGTATAGCTTTTCAAGAATTGGATAATGCTTGTGCGCGTTGCCAAATTCATCAACGAGAAACGCGGCAATGCAACAAATAAATCCATATTTTGGATAGCAAATTTAAAATCTGCATCAAATCTGCCTTTCCGAGAGATTTGAATTGCGCCGAGCAGGTTTGCCCGTCTATCTAATTTGTATTTTACAAAGGTATTGGGAGTGTGCAGCGAAAGGGTCGCCATCTAGTGGCAGTCGAGTAAGCGTCCATGAAAGTAGGATACTTTCATCAAATAACATGGCGAAGTTCGATAAACTCAGGCTTATGGCCCAAAAATAAATACGGAATGTTTTAAATACCAGCAAAGAGTATTATTGGTTACCACCGAGTTAGTCAAAACCGTTAAAATAATAATTAGCTTGCATTTACGAGCTTATTTGGGGAAAATGAAAAACTTACCATTGCATTTGAGGCTTTTATCCTACTCTCGCGGCCATGAAAGTGACTGACTGCAGCGCCATCAGTGGCGTTACACACTCCCAATAGCTACATGTACATGTATATGTACTATTACCTACCTATTATAGCTTAATAGGGCTTGGGCTTTGACTTTGACTTCTGATAAGTTTTTCCAGACGCGAAACATAGTGGATAAATAGGAGTAGAAAAACCATCACTCTTGCATAAAGTTTCAGTTAACTTGTGGGAATTGTCATCAGCGTCATTATCTATCAATCACTTACATGTATAAAGCTGCAAATACTTGAACCACCTACACTGTACATGTAAATGCATCACATACATATATGTACTCGTACAGTAAGCTTATATTGGTAGGCTAATCTTGAAAGTGTAGGTACAGTACACTTGTATTTATAACCATGCAGACCAAACCAACATTTTTTGTGAAAATGATACAGCAGATATTCATTTGCACATCTAATGCCAAAATTCTGATACCGGGTATGGGGACTTATTCATGAATATTATATGCATGTAGTTTTCGCTTGGTCGCATTTTTCATCGTCTGGTTTCGCATCTTTATTTAGCAGAAGTAAAAAAAGAAAGAAAAAAACAATGGCCATGTCGGTGCTCGACGCCCACCTTCGCACCACCAAAAAAGTTGATCAGTTGTGTCCTTGCCAAAGGTCACCAGACGAGTTGTTACGTTTAGGAAAATTATTTCGACTTATTTCCAACTCGCTCAGCTCTAAAAATTAACAATTTGTGCCAGTCGTATGCTATTTGGAGCGGCTGCTCTCCCATTGGCTGACACCCATTCGTTGTCCACCTGTTCTTCCGTGTTGCGGGACATTGTGAAAACCATGGGAGGTAAAAACGGTACCTTTTGCCATTCGTACATTACGCAATCTTTTTCATTTCTTTCCAAGAAATTTCAAACAGCGAAGTGAACACAAAGCGACGAACTCCAGCAGGTGACAAACTCAGCTACATGTACATGTAGTTGAACAAACAACTGGCCTGTCGTCCTTACTTTGACAATGACGTCACGATGCTAGGTGATTTTTCGGGGAATTCCCCTTCAGAAATGCACGCAGTGTACAGCTGCTAAAGTTGCATGTAAGGTGAATCCTAGCAATGCAAGTAGAAGCACCATGCAACTGGTGAAGACATCTATCGGGCATACAATACAGGGACTGGGTGATCACGAAGTCTTCATAACGAAAATCAATAGTTACAAAGACCGAATTTTGGAAAAATGTGGAACTCTCAAAAATGGTGTCAATGCAGCGAAAAGCTCAACGTAATTCAGGTACAGCTTATCGTGATACTAAATCACATAGGTTGACATTTTTTAGACTGAGCTGGTATTTTTGAAAATATTTTTACCTTCATCCACAAATTTAAAAGAAGGTAAGATTTAAAAAGAGATGGAGATTTTCTGCGATTCTCATAGCCAAGCCAACATTTTCACAAATTTCTCATACTGTTTGGGCCGGTCATTTGCACTGCAAACAGTATATGCATATGCAGTATATCACCTCTTGTTCACACCATTACATGTAACTCCTTGTTGGGTTGACATTTTTTTAGACTGAGCTGGTATTTTTGAAAATATTTTTACCTTCATCCACAAATTTAAAATAAGGTAAGATTTAAAACGAGATGGAGATTCTCTGCAATTCTCATAGCCAAGCCAACATTTTCACAAATTTCTCATACTGGTTGGGCCGGTCATTTGCACTGCAAACAGTATATGCATATGCAGTATATCACCTCTTGTTCACACCATTACATGTAAATCCTTGTTGGGTTGACATTTTTTAGACTGAGCTGGTATTTTTGAAAATATTTTTACCTTCATCCACAAATTTAAAAGAAGGTAAGATTTAAAGAGAGATGGACATTCTCTGCAATTCTCATAGCCAAGCCAACACTTTCACAAATTTCTCATACTGTTTGGGCCGGTCATTTGTACCGGAAACAGTATACGCATTATACATGTACATGTGTATATGGGATTTCGTGAATACCATCACAAAACTTATCAGGAATAATTACCACACGGATGCATTTCTGGGTCTTCCGCAGCAGAGACCACCAAAGATGGCGCTGCGTTCGAAAACCCGTCTAGGGTGGACACGAGAATATCAGTCTAATTTATAGAGGTGTTTGTTGAGGGTTAATTGCGCAAGCCCTAGCGTTACCTAATTTTCGGAAGTGATTAATGTGGGCGCCGAAACGAGCGACTTTTTCGTTTCCTAGGAGGCTCCATTACCCCTTTCGTCCTCGATTTATTGTCGGATGACGTTCAGACACCCAAGGCGTTTCCACCCACGCGTATTATTATTGTTTCTTCAGGAAATTTAATGGCGGCTTGTTGCACATACGCGCGTAGCCACAACACAGGACGCCTACACACGCGACCAAATTAGCTTTCGCAAAATTTCGCCTTATTGATATAGCCCCGCCAGTGACGTCATCCGCCAGAGGGCGACCGGTCGCCACCATCTTGGGAAAAAAAAGAAAGCTGGGCAATGTTACATTACAACATAAAAAGGGTGGCCGTTGGCAACCCTGGAACAATCGTGGAAATACATCATGCGAAATGCCTGGGTGTTGGTTGGTAACCCCAAACCTATTGGGAGTACGCAACGCCACTGGTGGCGCTGCAGTCAGCTACTTTCATGGCCGCGAGAGTAGGATAAAAGCATCAAATGCAATGGAAAGTTTTTCATTTTCCCCCAAATAAGCTCGCAAATGCAGGCTAATTATTACTTTAACGGTTTTGACTAACTTTGTGGTACCCAATGATACTCTGTTGGTATTTATTTTTGGGCCACGAGCCCATGTTATTTGATGAAAGTATCCTACTTTCATGGGAGCTTACTCGACTGCCACTAGATGGCGATCCTTTCGCTGCACACCCGCAACAGGTATTGCATGGTTTGGGGATTGATATAAATTGTCTGGGAACCTGGAAAAGTCATGGAAATAGGTTTGAGGACTTCGTCAGACACCATGATTTAATTTGCATCGTTGCCAACATTATACACGCAATATGGCTGCATCGTTTACTTAGTTTAGATTTTGGAATTAATTAGCGGGTTGACGCGGCGTCGACAATGATTAAATTAATGTTGAATTGAAATTGCTACTGAAGTGGCGAGATAGGACAGTACTACGAAGAAAATGAGAGATATACATGTATACAGCTCTTTTTCTGCTACCAAAATATCCGGCATGCAATCAACTCAGGGGCGAATTTAATGGCCTCTCGAATTTCTCCTTACATTGTCCTCCCCTTAGCAAAAAAAAAACCTTGTCAAGTAGTTCTATCGAATGTAATAAGGCGTTAATTTACGAAGTAATCCTGGAAAGCGCTCCTATAAAACCACGAGATATTCGTGCATCCGTAAAAAAAATCCGTCCAACGAGATTCCTTCCCTTTCTCCCAGGTTGATCCCCTTGGTTGACCAACTTTGATCTAAAACATTGGGTCTCCCCCCTCGCTAGCTCCATTGCCAAAAATCAATTAATTTTATTGGCAGTTCAATGACAAGGTACACAAGAAAACAGCGCTGGATTCTGGTCTGAAAATAATGGACTGGATAAAAACTACCCTAGAAATTCGCCCCCCGAAATCACCCCTTAGCCACCGACCTGCTGTCCGATATTTGAGACGTGAAATTAAAATTCACACTAAATACATGCAGTAGCATATATGATATGATATGATATTTATTTGTCGCATGATAGCAAATACTGCGCTGATTTCGCGGAATTGGGCTTTATAAATTAACTTTATCTTTTTTAACATGCACTGGGAAGAAGTTAGCATTTCGAGTTACCAATGAGTTGGTTATAAACCACTAAATATTTACCAACGTCTAATGCTTCATTCACACGTGCAGGGCGGGGTAATGAAGGTAAAAGTATGTGAAGCTGGGTGTTACGAGAAGCCCCCCCAAGTGGAAAAAGTTGTTAGGGGCATGTATGGAATCATATACATGTATGGCTGGGACATGTATGGTTATATCAGAAATTGGACATGTATGGCCATGTATGACCATATAGGTCCCTACATACTTTTATATGGCCATATATGACCCTACATAGTCATTATTTCATTAAATAGTCATATATGGCCATATATGCACGTACACGCCATGTTAAGTCCACTGATTGAAGTTGTTGCTAAACTGACCTATGAGGAAATACTTATTTTCAAGGGCATTTTTTAAGTCAATGAACATGATTTTAACTACGAAGCATTATTAACGGGAGGACACCATTGCCTTCCTCCAAATTTATATGAAATAAATATGTAAAATATAAAACATTAAATAATTAAGCGGCAATACATTTATTACATTTTATTGAAATGCGCATCTTGATATTTTACCATAATATGTCATTCTTACTCTACTTCCATTCATCACAATTTTATGATTAGCAAAATACATCTGCATTTAACAGTATCAATGGACATTTTCAATCTCTTCAAAATATGTATCAGTTTTTTGATACCATTTTTTTCATGACCATATATGACTCAAAAATGGTCTTATAAGGCATTCCAGACCCCATATATGGTGTTATACATGGCCATACATGGGCATATATGACATATATAATCCCATGCATGGCCCTATTACATTTTTCCACCCGGGGGCCATGTCGTCGTTTTCATGATCTGAGTGTACTCGCCACGAAGGCGATGTTTTGAAGTGGTCGCAGAAGGCGTCGCCACCGAGCTCAATCTCCGTGGAGTCGCTTGCAGCGCCGCACGCGATTACAAAGTACGGGAGCTCGTCGCTGGCTCTGCCGGCTTTGCGCGGCTCTAGGGCGGCAGGGGACTCATCGGCAATTTGCGGGCTCCTTCCCCATCGAACTATCGGAATACGATAAGGTAAGAACTACTGCGCATTTCAACCGCTATGTCGCACCTTGCCATTTTACGTGATGCGCCCTAAAAGAGTTAGCAATGCCGATTTAAGCATGTTCAATTAATACATCTGCTCATTACCCTATTAGCAACCACTGAAAACTATGTGTTAGAATTATTCAAAAACCCGATTTATTCACTTCCACCGGCCTTATGTCGACCGTATACACGGCGCTACTGCCGAGAATTTGTGGGCAGAATGGAACATCAATCCATCAGTATTGGATCGCTTGAAACGAGCGGTAATACCGTCCGTATTTGTTGAAATTGACAGTGTAGGGTCGGCATTAGGGATAAACACCATCATCGTTGTTAAATTGAATTTCTGGTGGGCTGTCCTTTGGAAGAGAACTTTTTCGGCATGCTAAAAATAAGACCGATGGCATGAATCCGAATGGGCTGGAAATTTCGTAAGTGGATGGGAACATTGTGGAACCACCACAGTTTGGAATTTCCTGATAAAGTAAATGTGTTTGCACACTTACTACGTACGTGTTCGACACGAGTCCATGGTAACGCGTCAGTTTGTTACTAATGAGTCAATAATGACACGCGTGGTTATTAGGTAAAAATACGAGCGAAAAACGTGTTGAAACACGCTCGGTCGTTTCTTGTCGTAATCTGAATTTGGTATCATCAGTACACTGACAAGATGTTTTCTGCAAGTGTTAATGCAACGAACTTGCTCTTCCATTTTCCATTTTGCCTGACATTGAAATCGGAATATGGGTTTTAACGCTTTTCAAAATGCGCCTCTCACAAATAAGTGCGATTTTAATCAAAAGTTGCGAAAAGTTAATGGGTAGCAGATGTAGACTAAAAAAAGACATACAGTAGGTACTGCAATTGTAAATCATATACTGTGTACATTGTACATGTATGGAAGTTTTTTGCCGGCTAAGTTCTACAATTTGTACAGTCGTGGTACGTAACATTGCGGACATACTGAGTCAGTATGCATGTATGACAGTATCAGCTAGCGATTAGTGCCTTTGTGCAAGATGACGCTGAATCTGTCTTTGCAATCTAACATGCATGGTGATTTTTATCCCTTGGACATGCATATTGTGATAACCCTAAGTTCGTCACTAACATTAGCAACAATAACAGAGTCAATTTTAAGCTTAGGCCTCGACTCAAATAACTTTGATCTTGTACTTGAAACAAGACTTAACAAGTAGCCTGTTTTACAACATGGGCGTTTTCAGCAGACTTACAAAGAGCAAGCTTGCTGAACAACAGCAACTGATGCAGAAGATTGCACCAATTCCTCAAATAAGACATGGTGGTTTTCCAATGTTTTCTTTGAAAGTATACTTCTTTGATCAGTATTTAAGGGCTTTAAAAGTGCTGTCAGCTGGCCACTATCACTCTGTCCAGTTGGCCTACATTCAACGCGTCTTCTCTTGGCCACCTATTTTTGTGCCTCCTGTAGCAACAACAGCTGTAATGCCTCCGCTCTCTAGGGTCACCCATAGGCCTGCTAAAAGAATAATCTTACCATCTAGAATCTTTTTTCAGGCGTTCACAAAAGCATCATTTTCGGACCTTCTCGCCAAGTATTTACCCTAATAAACGGTATAACGGAATTTACAGTCCACCATGCATTGGTGGATGGCGGCTTGACCTTAATGGAGAGGCACCTCCAGGATCGATTGACCGAGATCAGATACAGTATCAACTTTCCTTGGGTCACCTTTCTTTAATTCTATCTGGGGCTATTTTGTTTCACGTCACTTAAGAACAATGGCCGTGTAAACTCGATGTCCAGGAGAGGGATGCAGCGAGAATAACTGAACAAATGAAATGTTCTGTGGTTTTTGTGTCTTCTCATGGAAAACTTGATTCCTGTTTTATTGAAACGTTGTTCGGGCGAGTGCTTCAATTATGATAGCCGCCTCGATGAGATCACGATGAGACACAATTGCTGTGCTCTAAAGTTTGCTTCGAATGTTGAATAAAAGCAACTGCCTCATTTTCATCGTGGTGACAACTTCGATGTCCAGGCAATTGGCCTCAGTCCTGTTGGTTAGTTTGCCGATTTTCAGGGAAGATTTCAAGATGCTTCCATCATGCATTTTTCGAAATACGATTGCCTTCGAATGCAACCGTCCATCTTTCTGTCCATTATCAGGGTTTATACGCACCTGGAAAGTCAGGGAAGAGCAAAATGGTCAGGGAGAGTCAGGGAAAACTACGTTTTTTGCTGTAAAATCAGGGAAAGTCAGGGAAAATAACAGTTTTTTCAACAAAATAAAATTGAAAATAAATTCCATCCCAAAAACTACCCAAAAAATATTTTTTTACATGTTTATTAATTAATTGGAGATTTCTGCTGACCATTTCCAAAAGTCGATATTAATAAACATTATATTTTTCTCATGATCAGGTTTAACAAAATTTTGTACACGATTTATAAGTCAGGGAAATTTACTTGGATTGTCAGGGAAATGATTTTGTAAATTTAAGTATGAACCCTGATTATCTCTTCAGGTCCTGTCCACGCCTGACATGTACCCTTTTCTGGAGCTTTAGGCCTACTTTTGACATTGTCGGTTACTGGCTCAGTGTGGTACCGGTGCAGGTGCGATAAAGTGCACCGTCCCGTGCCATCTGTTGCCGCCTGTGGGACAGATGTGCCATTTGGGGGGTGCTGTCACAAGCCAGGTGAACGAAGCACCCCTGGTGGACGACCTGCAGCAGCAGCGCCGCAATTACATTGGCGCTGCTCGGCTTCTGACCTCAGACGCCCCACTTTTATTAATGCGCTATAAAAGGGCCTGGACAAAACAGCTTTATTGGGCATTCTTGCGGGTTCCCGATATCATAAGTGTCAAACCAACGGTGCAACGGGGCTCGCTCAGCAAGTTCGGAAAAAAAAACTTTCAGAAGGAAATCAATGGTGCAACTGGTAGAAGTTGCACGGATATCAGTGTGGTTATATACTGGCCATCAACATTTATTCAATTACTGACCACGTACACCAAAAAATTATAACGTCTTTATTGGTTTTCATAACAGTCGTACTGTAAATGGAATTACGTTTTTGGGAGTGTGCAGCGAAAGGGTCGCCATCTAGTGGCAGTCGAGTAAGCTCCCATGAAAGTAGGATACTTTCATCAA
>JAQFYZ010004713.1:0-10602 GCA_034695085.1 Cylindroiulus punctatus | reverse complement strand
CGATAGATGGCAGCACCTGCCGTCTGAATGGGAATATAAGAGATCTAGAGATCTCTGCTAAGAATTTGGAAAAATTCAAAAACGAAATGTTTTTTAATTTTATATAGTCCAGGAACTTACTAGCAATATAAACTCCGAATTTAAACATTGTTTCATTTGAAATTATCTTATCTGTCCAAAATTAGGTAAATTCAATTGCAAAAAATCACTTTCATTGGGCCTTAAATTAAGAAAAGACAGGGCTCTACGAGATGTGTTTTACAGGTCTTTCACTTCTTTCATGCAATTAACGAAAATCATTTGGTAAATTATAAAGAAACAATTCTGGACTATGTTTATGAATAATACATAAGTATCCTACTGCCTATATCATAATATTCGATAATCAGCAATTTTACATGAGGGCAGGAGTGCGAACATCTTGCATTATTGGCCATCTTGAATTTCACATTTTACAATTTCGATACACGCTGATTTGGAAGTGGAATGCGCAAATATGTTTAACTACGTTTACATGCATGCTTTAGAATACTTAAGCTACGTTTGTAACGCAACTATCTTCCATTACATTGCTCGACACAAATATTGATTTGAGAAGCTGTGTGGGGGTCGGTTTATGCGTGCATCGAACCAAGCCAGATGTTGCAGATAACATGTAAACAGTTTAAACAACCTTAACTCGAGATGAGAAGGTGATAGTCAGCTCACATATCTAGTGACTTGATGCAAGGCACGTTGTTAATTAGTTGAAGCTTGCATGTAAACATAGCAATTGTTAATTTACATTAGAAATCGTGTTGACTCAAACAGTAATTGATAGGAATTCGCTGGGATGTCTCTGCGTCTCTCCTAATTGCTCTCATGATGTAATTACTGACCAACCCTCTGTTAATTATATCACGAGTAAGTAAGATACTTTATATATTCTCCTTTATTCATTCATCTTTCCTTATGTTTTTAAAACCGCCTCTCATGCATCAAATTTTACTGTTGTTTTTAAGGTCAAGGCTGAAAACGTCCTTTATGTCAGATTTCGTCGCGAAATATAAACTTCTCACTCTTTTCAGCAACTAAAGTTAACTTTGGGAATTTGAGAATTAGGACGTTTACATGCATGTGTTTCGTACATGGATACAAAATACATGGATGCAGATAGAGCATATTTTTCCTATTTATCTACATGTAGGGGCTCGGGAAGTTTGACTGCATCTGGTTAAATTATATAGCCGAAAAAATAGCATCGTAAACAGGTTAACATGAATTACTAAATGAGTTTATATACATGTACATGTACATATGTATATCTGAAGGTCTGCATGTAAACATATGTTGCCATATGGAAAAGAAGTGTATTTTGCAATGCATAGCTAGAAATACATTACAATGCATTTGGAAATACATTGGAAAATAACTTTGGATTGGCACTAAAATATGCATTGTATTATGCATATCGAAATTAATTTTTTTTAAATGTATTGCAATATATATTGCAAAACACATGTAAATATATTGAAATATGTATTTCAAAATGCATATCACAATATATTCACTATACATTGCAAATACATCTCAATTCACACTGCAGTTATGCAAGTTTTGTGTAAAAATACTATTTTCACACAAAATTCACTGCACAATCCATTGACGAGTTACCTTAGTGAGGTCCATTTTGTGAAATTAATTTAAAATCTGATCTCAATTAAAGCTGAAATGCATTAAAATATAACTCAGCATTACTATATATTTCGAAATATATTACAAATGCATTATACAGTTTAGCAAATACATTTCCAAATGCATTTGAAATATATTTCCTTAATTGAATTACATTTCAAAATGCATTTCAAATACATTTTGCAAATTAAAATACACTGCACAATGCATTTAAAATGCATTTTCTTTGGATATGGGTAATTTTGTACGTACCAGGTATCAATCAGTGCGCCCTATTTGAAATGTGTAGTAATTCGGAATAACCGAATAGTGATTGATGTTCTCCTTTCAAAGTCAGTTATACTTTGCTCATAATTAAAACTAAATTTGTGGCACTAAATGACTGCAGTTAGTCATAAGAGAATGGAAAGTGCGTGTTATAATAATCGCTTAACTTCAATGTCCAATTTTTTTCTATTTTTTTTTCAATTTTTTTTAAAGTTTATCAAAACTACCTGGAAGACATTGCGTGTCTGAAATTGGGTAGAAAACGTCTTCCTGATGAGTGACTGACTGAGTGTACAATACTCTTTTAACTGGCGATTTAATCAGAGGTATTACGGGGCTACCCCTCCATTCCCAAGGCTGAAATGTGAATCGTGACGTTTCTTTTGCAAATATGCGTGCATTTATGATATCCTTGAAGGTTTTTCGCATTAAATCCTCTTCAAGCCAGGACCCCATGCATAACGCTAACTTTCACTCTGCCAGAAAAACAATGTCGAAAAGTGGCAGATTCTGATTCAGGACGTCCCATAGAAAGCAGGAAAAAAACTCATTCATGAAGTCGATAAAGTAAAAGTTTTCATCCACGTTTCTTATTGGTCAGTGAACCATTCACCCATATGGAAAAGAAATATATTTTGAAATGCATACCTAGAAATACATTTTAAAATGTATAGCAAGAAATTCATTTGGAAATACATTGGAAAACACCTTTGGATTGGCACTAAAATATGGATTGTATTATGTATTTCGAAATAAATTTTTAAATGTATTGCAATATATACTGCAAAACACATGTAAATATATTGAAATATGTATTTCAAAATACATGTCACGGTATATTTCACTATACATTGCAAATACATTTTCAATTCAAACTGCAGTTATGCAAATTTTGTGTAAAATATTATTTTCGCACAAAATTAGTTAGTTGAACGTTAGTTAGAAAAACAATGTCGAAAAGTGACAGATTCTGATTCAGGACGTCCCATAGAAAGCAGGAAAAAAACTCATTCATGAAGTCGGTAAAGTAAAAGTTTTCATCTACGTTTCTTATTGGTCAGTAAACCATCCACCCATATGGGAAAGAAATATATTTTGAAATGCATACCTAGAAATACATTTTAAAATGCATAGAAAGAAATGCATTTGGAAATACATTGGAAAATACCTTTGGATTGGCACTAAAATATGTATTGTATTATGTATTTCGAAATACATTTTGGTACTTGTCCATTAACGGAACTACCTGTTATGTTATGCATTACTATATATTTCGAAATATATTACAATATTGGAATTACAATATATTACAATATACAGTTTTGCGTATACATTTCCAAATGCATTTGAAATATATTTCATTAATTGAAATACATTTCAAAATGCATTTCAAATACATTTTGCAAATTGAAATACATTGCACAATGCATTTAAAATGCATTTTCTTTGGATGTGGGCAGTGTGTACGAATCTTCAAATTCAATTTGTTCTCTAGTAAAAAAGTTAGTTTTCGTTAGTTAGAAAAACAATGTCGAAAAGTGGCAGATTCTGATTCAGGACGTCCCATAGAAAGCAGGAAAAAAACTCATTCATGAAGTCGATAAAGTAAAAGTTTTCATCCCCGTTTCTTATTGGTCAGTGAACCACCCAGTGTGGACGAATCTTCAAATTCAATTTGTTCACCAGTAAAAAAGTTACTTTTCGTGCTCGACGCGCCATCTATCGCCCAGGTAAGGCGGTCAAACTCACCTGAAATAGATGGCGGTTGCTTATCGGTGGTGACTGACGCTTTTTCTTGCTCAGGTCATCATTTGATCACTGGTGAGCTGGTCAGACCACATGGGAGAGGGACTACTTGGACAAAAAGTCCTATGTTATTTTTGCGGAATTTTGCATTGCTCAACCTGCACATCCTGGACAGAAGTCTTGACTCCTGAAGAAAACCAAAGAAAAAAGTGTGGATTTATTCTTTGACCATTGGTCACATTTTTGTCTTGGCAAAGAAAGTGCTTGGAAACTGAAATTTCATCGTCCATCTCTGAAGCTCTGAAGAAGATTTAGTCACTTCTGTGTGTCCTCTTCTGTGTGCCCTCTTCTGCAAGTGTGTACTCTATGGTCAACGGCCCAATGGGAATAATTCAGTGATTTAACCGGTCAATAATACACTCCCAGCTGAATTGAACTCGCAACGTATATTTCGAAGTTGGATTTTCGCGAAATTTGTGTCTTCACGCCGGGATGTTGTGAGCAGCTCATGTGTGCAGCAGTTTTTTATGCAGGGTAAGTTTGCACTGCCATACATCATAATAAGCTTACATGCGCCATTTACATGTATTTACATGTATGTCATTCCGTATGTTAATTTCCGATATGCCTGCACATTTCTTGGCATTGTTCTTGGGTCAGTTTTAGCTGCAATCACGGTTTAGGGTAGAAATTGAAGGTTTTCCTGTCCAAGGTCTTTAGGGTGTCTTCCAGTAGCGAAAAATTGGGCTCCCCAACAAGCACGTTGTAATAGTACTCGTGTTTTATGATTATTAACAGTGCATATACTAATCGGGACTGATACTAACAACGATAAGTAAAAGGGTGTTGTTATGAACGCAATTAATACCAATTTTGTAGATGATTATTTTGTCAATTTGGTGGCGAATCTTTTATGTTCAAGGATAGGTTGGGCAATGGATAATATTGAGGGATTATCAGGGCTTTACGTAAAAGGGTGGGTATTAATTGCCGAGATATTGACCCCTCCCGTCGACCATTACTCACTTAGGTGTTCACCTGAAAATTGGGGTTTGAAGTGACGTAAGTCATTCAACATCTGGCAGTGCCCTTTCAAATTTAGCCCAAATGTATGCCTTGCCCTCTGCCCACGAACCTTTATAAACCTTTATAAGGTCAGTATATGTCGACCTGATGTACTCCCTCATCTCCCAACTGCCCTTGTAACTAAAGCCGACATAAATACAGCATATCAGTATATTAGTCTAAGAATTAGATTATAAAAATCAATAAATTAACACAGCAGATTTGATAACATTCTAGCAATTTATTTGCCAATTAATAAATACGACATGCATTAGTCAATATTGTATGATACAGTAATTAAATGAAAATTGTAACTGCAATGGGTAAAAATGTGTTTCTGATAAGCGGTTTTGAGTAAAAGGACTTTGAGAAGCACATGAATGTCTTAAGTCGATAGGCCTTTCAAAACTGGATCTTAAAAAAGTTAGTTTTTACGTCCAAAATGTCTGTGTGAATGGGCATAATAGTGCGTTTAACTGGTTTGAGTAATATACAAGTAATTTTACAAGTATTTTAATTATTTTAGTTTTAATTTTAATTGTAATTATTTTAATTATTTTAATTTAATTTCTAATTTAATTTTAATTATTTTAATATACAAGTAAACGTTTCGGTCTATTTTACATTGCATACAGTTACTGTACCGTCGAAATCAGCGAAAATTATACACTTGCCCGTTTTTAAATACGCATTTTCCTTAATTTAAGATGTATTGGATAACAAATTTCAGATTGCTTTTTATCCTGAAATGTTATCTGAATTTGGGTGTAAATTACAGTACATGTTAATCAGTAGTTGGTTGCTCTCTGCTTCATTGAGTTAGTCAATATATTCAAGTTAAACAGTTTGTGCCCATTGAAACTTTATCGTTGATCATGTTTCATAAAAGTTCATAAAGATAAAAAAGTTTCCAGCCATCACAATTGTGGACCTGGCAGTGTTTTGTAAGGGCCCAATTTTTGTAATTTCTCTTTTTAAAATTGTTTAATTTAGCACCTGATGAGGGCGTTAAATTGCCGAAACGTTGGTTATCTGACAGAGAATAAAATAATATACAATGTTTCATAAAACGAAAGAAAATAAACAAGTATATTCTCATTGCAATATTGCTCGAATTTTACAAATGCGTGCTATAATGAATTAATTGTAAAAAATGTTTATATCACATCATACGGGCTTATACCAAGGCCATACAGTAGTTTTAGGAAGAAAAGACAAAGAACATTTCCCATTAAAAAATCGTTTATATCAATAACTAGCTGATGGAAGGTCTATTGGTTATTTTTTTATTCAAGGGCTATATGCAGAAACGATAGTTTCAGCATCTAGGTTGTTGTAAATACATGTATATAGCCGTTGTTGAAATATATATGCAGTACTGTATAAAGAAATCCACACGTCATAAATTCATTTTTATGATATTGTTTCATTTCTACTCTCTATTTTCCTTCTTGACTTGGCCTTGCAAATTAATTCACAGTTGCTTCTCGTGTATACACATATGGGACATGAAGAAAGCAATTAACGGAAACGCTTTCTGTACATTTTCCTCCTAATTTACACCGAGGTCGAGGTATTTTTCGTGGCATACACATTTTAGCACGGGCTAATTATGTATAGTGTGCGAACTAACAACACGCGATTTTGGTCATGATAAGGGTTTCGTAGACATGCACACTAATCATTTCCAACATATACATGTGGTTTATCGTTAATTGTTTTCACAATTAAATATACATGTAGTGTTCCTTATCGTAACGGTAGCGGTGATTGTACAGTATAAATTGTTTCAGGTGTTTTTACCATTTATTTCTCAATGATCCTGAATATCCTTAGTTAGCAATTTGTGTTACCATTGTAACCCACACGCAAAAGAAATGTATTTCAAATGCATTTTGAAATATATTGCAAATTGTGAAATGCATTGCAAATGTATATTTCAAAAAGATCTCCACAGTAAATGCATTTTGAAATACATTGCAAATTGTGAAATGTATTTTTCAAAAAGAGCTCCACGATAAATGCTTTTTGAAATACATTGCAAATTGTGAAATCCATTGCAAATGTATTTTTCAAAAAGAGCCCCACAGTAAATGCATTTTGAAACACATTGCAAATTGTGAAATGCATTGCAAATTAATTTAAATGCAAACAGAATTGCATTTCACAATGCATTTTACAGTACCTTGACAAGTGCATTGTGCAGTACATTAGAAATACAGATTTATGTCATTCAGTGTGCTATTGGAATTTATTACATTATAAAAATTCTAATCCCAAAGTACATTGAATTTTAGAAATTAATCAAGATGATCTATACATAATAAACTATATTTCACGATACCATGTGAAATTTGTGGAATGTGTTATGAAATGCATTTTGAAAAGCATTAGGAAATGCTCAACAAATGCATTTTCCATAAAGTATTTCTAAATGCATTTTCCATAATGTATTTCTAAATGCATTTCATTTCCATATGGGAACGCCATATAGTGGCGCTAGGTATATTTTAGCGTCTCTGGTTCATTGCTGTAACATTGCATGTTCATTTTAAGTTGTTGCCTTGTTGGGCCTCCTGTACTTGACAACCTGGGCGTACAATTTGGTGCAGGGCTAATAAAATGGCGCGTTTGTTTGAAAAATATATGCGCCGCCATTTTGAAATATGTTTCAAAAGCCTGGCATTATAGAAATGTAATTCTTTTGAATAGCGTTGAATGGAAATCTACACACGCTGCGCCTATTAGGAAATGTTTTTCATTCTTCTGTTATTGGGGGTGGATTAGGGATTGTTGAATAGGACGATTTGGGGCGTGAATTGGATAATTTATATATGAGCCACCGTAGCAGCCAAGCGTACAACCGACGTCATCAGCTTTTTTTCATTTTTATTTATTTTTATTTATTTTATTCTATTTTATCCATTTCGTATTTGTTCTCCTTGAAAATATCTGTAAAAATTTTACTACGATAGAGCTTCAATTTCAACGCATGCATGTCCATTTGGTGATAAAGTCCTTAAGTTTTTGTAAATGTTTTCTTGGCTTCCTGTCCTAACTTCTTATATGACCAGAATTTATTTTGAGCATCTATTAATACATGTAATTAAACTAAAACTAGATAGGGTTTTAGCATAAGAAGCATTGCGTATTACGATTTGGAGACATTTCTTACCTTTTAACAGATATATTTTCTGTTTCTAATGCAGCACTATTGTTGTCGAATCGTATCTCACCGATGCTCACACATCACATGAACTTTATAACAACAATTATGCTATTTTTATCAAAATCGACCTGCATGCTGTAGTTTTTCTTTTAATCTTTATGAACATGTTTCAATGATGGACCTATACATACTTCTCGACCGTTTTGTACAATGCGATTAGGTTTAATATTGTTTGATTTAAGATATTATTTGTTATTATTTATTTAATATTTGTTTATATTATTACTTAAGTTAAATTTATAACAAAAAAGTTTTGGTGTCCTATCTGTGATACTGTGCGTCTGCCTTTTGAAAGGGTTTCCAGTAAAAACTTCGTTTAAGAATTAGGCAAGACAGAACACTTTTTTTTTGTAAAAATTAAGGAAACAAATTAATATAGCGTAAATACATCGTGGTATAAAAACTATAGCATTAATGGTCCATTTACTGCCTTTGTCAACTTTGGTTTAATAGCATCCGAACATCCAATCCATATGGAAAAGAAATATTTTGAAATGCATACCTAGAAATACATTTAAAAATCCATAGCAAAAATGCATTGGAAAATACCTTTGGAGTGGCACTAAATTTTGTATTGTATTACGTATTTCGAAATAAATTTTTAAATGCATTGCAATATATATTGAAAAACACATGTAAATATATTGAAATATGCATTTCAAAATACATATCACAGTATATTTCACTATACATTGCAAATACATTTTCAATTCAAACTGCAGTTATGCAAATTTTGTGTAAAAATATTATTTTCACACAAAATTCACTGCCCAATCCATTATTGACGAGTTACCTTAGTGAGGTCCATCTTATCTTAATTTAAAACTGAAATGCATTAAAATATAGCTCAGCATTACTATATATTTCGAAATATATTACAACTGCATTATACAGTTTGGCGTATACATTTCCAAATGCATTTGAAATATATTTCATTAATTGAAATAATTTTGCAAATTAAAATACATTGCACAATGCATTTAAAATGCATTTTCTTTGGATATGGGAAAGCTGATTTCAGTGGTCACTTACCTCGACCAAAGCGAGCTAATCTGACACAATTGTTGTGACGCATTTAATATTGGATATGACACCCAATCATGAACATAAGCTTAAATGGTAATGCATACCCGTTTAACGGAGACCTATAAAAGTTTGGTTTTTGCTGACACTGTGTTTACACTTGTTAAAGTCATGATACGCTTTAATGGGCATATTTCCAAACTAGTGCTCAGCGTCTAGACTAGTCTGTCGCATAAATTGTATGGTCATTTTTATCATTATAATGGACCCTGCAGTAGTGAAAGTTCATACTTGAAGGTTTACTGAATTCGTATTATTTTAAGAAAGGTTTCTCATATTCGGTATGCGGGTCTTTAAGGTGTACATGTCGTTTATGAGCAAGTGAATGATGGGGTTTAATGTTAGGTTCTCCCTAAATTGTTTCAGTTTTATGTATAAAGCATGTGAATATGAAATGTGTGGGTGTGGACGCAACAATTTTTCCTTCATATCCAAATGTCTAAATGCAAAAAACCTCGTAAAATAGCGCATAATGTCAGACGCATTTTACTTTTAATAATGTTCTTGTTTTTAAAGTTCGTGTAAAATTATGTAATTAAAGTTCACCTCGCTCTATTGTTCCGTAAGTAAGTCCATGCTCACTCACGCCTCATTTAACATACATGTACATGTCGAATATCCACGCCATTTTTATTGATGAGACGTGTGTCTTAATAAATAAATGGTTAATATGCAAATGTGCACGCAGTTATATAAATTTCGCATGTGCATGTTATTGCCATTGCTTCAAAAAAAATCTGCAGTTTCTGAAATAAGGCCCTGCTTTTAAAAATGACCTACAATGATACAGTATATTGTTTTGTTACACTGTATTTTGTGTCATAAACATTTTTGCGCATGCATTTGTAGTAACGTCCATATGCATGCAATTTGCACAATGAAAACGTCTCGTCATTTGTATTCATTTTAATCTAAATAGGCTCGTATAACACGCAACTAACATTAAATACAATTTTCGTTTAAACCTCCGTATTATACATTTAACCTTCACGTGTCTTAGTTTTCCTGGTAGAAAGTGAATGAAATACATTTCGCTGAAAATTAAACATTAATTATTTGTCATTGTATCATACAACACCATGCAAATGCTGGTGAAAAAATGCATTGTTTTCCAACGATCGAAGCAAGCATTTATCGAAATTATTATGGCCTACAATTGCATTTTATATGTACTGTGTTATGGGAAAAGCGGTTAACATGTTTAGCGAAATAGCCCGGTTAGAAAGTTACATGTTTCGTGGTTTATTTAGTCACAACCCATATGGAAAAGAAATGTATTTTGAATTGAATAGCTATAAATACATTTTAAAATGCATTTGGAAATATATTGGAAAATACCTTTGGATTGGCACTAAAATATTGTATTATGCATTTCGAAATAAATTTTTAAATATATTGCAATATATATTGCAAAACACATGTAAATATATTGATATATGTATTTCAAAATATATATCACACTATATTTCACTATTCATTGCAAATACATCTCAATTCACACTGCAGTTATGCAAATTTTGTGTAAAAATATTATTTTT
>JAQFYZ010004712.1:0-10603 GCA_034695085.1 Cylindroiulus punctatus | reverse complement strand
ATTAGCAAAATTTGTTCTGGTAACTCATTGAATAGTGTTGGTATTATAAATTGTCTAACCTTTTTACCATAGTCATTAAGTTGAGCCTGCCGTTCATCTAAGCCATGCATATAAACCTGTTTGATCTACCTAGACTTTGCTTCAAGTTCAAGACAGGCAAAACAGGTTTACATACGTAACTTACTTAGATAAACATCGCAAGCCTCCAGATGAAACTACTGCAGCCATTGGGGCCAATGTCTGACTACATGTACGTGTATAATTTCGTGGGACATATTTTGAAAGTGATATTATTTATTTCCAGGACTATGCATCAACAATTTTTGCCGAAATTGGCTGAACATCCAAGTCCATCCACTTCCAACAGCAATGGGGTTGGACTGTCCAGCTATTAATAACGCGAAGATGAGGTAAGCATAACGGAAATACACTGTGCCCCAAAAATGCAGTAAGCATAATGGAAATACACTGCGCCCCAAAAATGCAGTAAGCATAATGGAAATACACTGTGCCCCAAAAATGCAGTAAGCATAATGGAAATACACTGTGCCCCAAAAATGCGGTGACATGTTTTCGCAAAACTTGGCCCCCTGGATGGGGATGACCAGGGTGAGATGGTGAGAAGAGACGTCCGCCAAAAGAAGACTTTGACAGATAGGAAACGGTAGCGACGAGAAAGTGCCCAAAAAAAAGGCGGAGGGGTGAGGGGGGGGGGGGGGTGTCAGGTCGATGGCCCTCGTGTTTTTGACGGGGCTAAATGCGGATCCGGACTGTTGCCTTTTTGCTCGGAAGCGGCGGCGGCGGACCAACGGGTGGAGGGGGCCGGTGGGGGGTCACGTCTCCTGACTCCGACACAGCCCACTTCCACCCCCGCCTTTTTTTTGGCCACCCTGTGCACTGCACACATCCCTGCGCCAGTTACGCTTTCATAGACCCACGCACGGGGGCGGGATCCTCCGAGGGGTCATCAACGTGCCACACTTTCAGCAAATTTGCCAAAAATGAGATTGGGCTCCAGCCGAGGGCCGGCCATAAACGGCGTCCAGGGGCGGATCAAGGGGTCAGGACCCCGTTTGGCAAAATGGAAAATTTACACTAGACAGATTGGAACCAAAAAATAAAAATTCATACTAGATAGAATGGTTAATGAATCGAAAAAGTTTGCAAACAAGTGAACTGATTTTGCAAATTTTTTGCAAAAAAATCCAAAAAAGTAAACTGGTTTTGCAAATTTTTTGCAAGAAAATGCAAAAAGTAAACTGGTTTTGCAAATTTTTTTCAAGAAAAATGCAAAAAGTAAATTGGTTTTGCAAATTTTTTGCAAGAAAAATGCAAAAAGTAAATTGGTTTTTCAAATTTTTTGCAAGAAAAATGCAAAAAGTCAGCAAAGTAGCAAAAGCTGCCTTTTGCAATAATTTTGCGAACAAATGTAAAAAAGTGAGCTGGTTTTGCTTAAATGCAAAAAAGTAAACTGGTTTTGCAAAATGTTTGCAAAAAAATGCAAAAAGTAAACTGGTTTTGCAAAATTTATGCAAAAAAATGCAAAAAGTAAACTGGTTTTGCTAAAATCCAAAAAAGTAAACTGGTTTTGCAATTTTTTTGCAAAAAAAAATGCAGAAAAGTAAACTGGTTTTGCAAAATTTTTGCAAAAAAATGCAGAAAGTCAGCAAAGTAGCAAAAGCTGCCATTTGCAATAATTTTGCGAACAAATGTAACGAAGTGAGCTGGTTTTGCAAAAATTTTTTGCAAAAAATGAACAGCTTTTGAAAAATGTTTTTAAAACATGTATATTTAGGCCTCCATATACATACATGTGCTCACTGCAGGCTTGAAAAGAGGTCATGTCATAAATTACCGTTTCGATTATATAATGGTCGAATTTTGGTGACGGAGCCCGTTTGAAAAAAAAAGCTGGATCCGCCCCTGGCGTCCATGTGTGGGAGGCTCTCTAACCATCTCTGGAACGATTGCAGTTCTTCCAGCCAATCAGAGCATCGATTTTTCGCACGTGACATTTCCGGCGATCCGATAATCGGACCGGATTGGCATTTCGCCCAATGAAATACATTACGTCCGATTCCTTGCTTTGCCCTACCATCCTGTTATATACTTGACCAGCCTTATCTTCAAATTTGGGATCCGAATTTCACCCACTCAGAAAATTTTTATTACTTTAGAACTTTGCATACATGTTCGGTCCTGGTGTCCTACCATGGACAGAGGTGATCCGGCATTTAAAACACTCGAACCCTTCAGCGCATTTAGGAAATTGGTTGCATCTCTGCTTTTGCACTCAGCGAGCAGTATGCACTAAATCCTATATGGCAGAAATTCAAAATGACAGAAGTTACTTAAGTAATTGTACTCCGAGTAACTGTATTGTATTTGCTATGAGCGCACCTTGCTTTCGTCCTATAGTCGTCTCGGCAAAAGAACGAAAAATTTTACAGCCAATCGGAGAGATTCGGCTTATCGACGTACTGTTTCAGGAGTTTCAGCGGTAAGAGAAAAATGGCTGCCATGCTTGATATTATATTACGGGACGAATCGGAAACAGGAAATTGCATCCTATTGGTCTGAACGACGCCATTTTTCGTTCTTTTGCCGAGCTGACTATAGCTTTCAACATGTTACTGTTGACTGTAGGTAGGCAGCATTTTAGTGAATTTAGACACATTTTTAAGCTCTTATTTTTGACCTTTTTGTGCATTTTAATAGTTTACATCTTGTTGTTACCGCTTTGTGTTTAAGCGCTTTCTGTCAGCCAGTCAGCCCTGCAGTGGTCGGCCCAGGGTCGCACATGAGGCTTATTGGCTCGTCCGTGAGCCCTCCTAGGACTCCGATCACTGAGGAGGACCAGGGTCGCACGTGCGGTTTATTGGCTGGTTTGTCGGCAGCCATTTTCCTTTCTCCAACTATTATAGGTTCTGAATAGCCAGAACGAACTTATCGATAAGTTGATTCTTGCTTTAAGACAGAAAGCGCTTTAACCAATAAGAGGTCAGCCTTGCAGTGGTCGGCGCAGGGTCGCACATGAGGCTTATTGGCTCGTTCGTGAGCCCTCCTAGGACTCCGATCACTGAGGAGGACCAGGGTCGCACGTGCGGTTTATTGGCTGGTTTGTCGGCAGCCATTTTCCTTTCTCCAACTATTATAGGTTCTGAATAGCCAGAACGAACTTATCGATAAGTTGATTCTTGCTTTAAGACAGAAAGCGCTTTAACCAATAAGAGGTCAGCCTTGCAGTGGTCGGCGCAGGGTCGCACATGAGGCTTATTGGCTCGTTCGTGAGCCCTCCTAGGACTCCGATTACTGAGGAGGACCACGGTCACACGTGCGGTTTATTGGCTGGTTTGTCGGCAGCCATTTTCCTTTCTCCAACTATTATAGGTTCTGAATAGCCAGGACGAGCTTATCGATAAGCCGATTCTCTGTGATTGGCTGTCCAAATTTTCGCTGTTTCGTTGGGACTCGACCCAAATGTAGGCTGCCGAAGGAGGGGGCGTCCCAAAAGTCGTTTTTGCCACCGCACGAATCGAGGCCGAAAGCCGATGGAGCGTGATCTGAAAATCATTGGCGATTTGGCGACTCAGCAGAATCTCCCTCCGCCGTCGTCGCCGTTTTCCCCCCAATCCCCTCCGACCCCTGGCGGCGGGTGACCCTCTCCCCCAATCCCGATGCTGCGCTGGGTGCTGCCGAGCGTGGCTGTCACAGTCGTTTCCGCAACGTTAATTAGCTGGCGGGCAGAGGCGAGGGGACGCGCGGGGGGCCGAGGGGGGCGGAAAGGTGTCTGGCACCACCCCCACCCCTGGCGACATCCGTTCAAACTATTGTCAGCTTCGCTGACCGATGCGTGCCTGCGGACCCCGGCGTAGGAAATGGACGCGATCTGGCAAACGGAACATTCCACACAAAGTCTTGAAGGGGAACGACAGGGCATCTTTGGACCACAGAGGTCATGGGGCGTGGTTCACCGCCGGAAATGACGGTTGAGCTCTCGTGTGTGTTGGGAAGGAAAGGGTTGGCTGTGTTTCTCGAAACACGCCGGAAACGACTCCGGGCTAGTAGTATAGGAAAAGTCATCTCTGAATACAAAACTTGCTAAAGCCATACATGTAGGTTGGAAGTTTTGTAAGGTCGGCGCATCTGTGGAGCCCGCAGTAGGACTCAGATCAATGAGGAGAGTGTTGCACATGCGGCTTATTGGCTCGATCTTGAGCCCCGTATAGGACTCCGATCAATGAGAACAGTGTCGCACATACGGCTTATTGGCTCGATCTTGAGCCCTCCGTAGGACTCCGATCAATGAGAACCAGTGTCGCACATACGGCTTATTGGCTGGATCTTGAGCCCTCTGTAGGACTCCGATCAATGAGAAACAGTGTCACACATGCGGCTTATTGGTTCGATCTTGAGCCCCCAGTTGGACTCCGATCAATGAGGAGGACCAGTGTTGCACATGCGGCTTATTGGCTCGATCTTGAGCTCTTCGTAGGACTAAGATCAATGAGAACCAGTGTCGCACACACGGCTTATTGGCTCGATCTTGAGTCCTCCGTAGGACTCTGATCAATGAGAACCAGTGTCGCACACACGGCTTATTGGCTCGATCTTGAGCCCTCTGTAGGACTCCAATCAATGAGAACTAGTGTCGCACACACGGCTTATTGGCTTGATCTTGAGTCCTCCGTAGGACTCCGATCAATGAGAACCAGTGTCGCACATGTGGCGTATTGGCTCGATCTTGAGTCCTCCGTAGGACTCCGATCAATGAGAACCAGTGTCGCACATGTGGCTTATTGGTTCGATCTTGAGCCCCCAGTTGGACTCCGATCAATGAGGAGGACCAGTGTTGCACATACGGCTTATTGGCTACCGAGCGTTCACGGATCAGAGCTCATGCATATTTTGTTCACCGTGGCAAGTGAGGCTATGGCAGCCATCTTCCTTTCACCAACTATTATAGGTTCGGAATAGCCCGGACGAACCTATCGATAAGCGGAATCCCTCTAACTGCCTGTCAGAATTTCCCATTTCTCGTTGAGACGACTATAGTAAATGCAGAGCACACCGTGGTACCCAATAATATGAGGTGTTAATGGTATTTGTAGCATCGGATGTCAAATTTTTCGCCACAAGCTTGGATTCATTGAACTTTGCTATAGGGTTTACTTGGTACAGAAAAGACTTACGAGATTAAGTTAATGTTTCAAAAACTTAGCTGCACATATGCCATTCAATTGGATGGTGGATTGAAGGTTTCCCCATATAGGCCATCCATCTCGAAAGATGGAGATGCTCGAATGATGTGCGTTGATCTGCAGAAAAGCATCTGCAACAGTGACAAACAGTGATACCAATTTTGATACATGGTTTAGCTTGGAGTTTTCGCCCAGTTTATGACTTGGATTACAATTATTTTTTAATCGTGCTTCCATTATCGGTCTTCCAGTATCGGAATCGCTTGCCACGTTTTGTTTTGTTGGTGCATTTTTAGTTTAATTTTTGGCTGAAAATGTAACGTTAGTTTTTGCAATAGCCATACGTTTGAAGCACCCAGCAAAACGAATAGAAAAGTTAGAACAGTTTTATTGTTTTACGGATTTATAGAGCCAAAGATTTGCTGACGAATCTTCTTATAAAAATCTAAATCAAAACAATTCGTTGTATTTTAAATTAATTAGCTGGGTGGTCAAATTAATTTCAAAACATTTTAGCATTTGCACTGGTAATCAGACTTTTAGTTCTACATGTACATGGCAAAAAAAAACTTTTTATATTTCTTTTAAGAGTTGATTTAAATTTGGTGCCATTGGTTTTCCAGGGAATGGACCCTGGGGGTCAAAGGTCAAAACCAGAGGGTAAACGCCCCAGTTAGCCACGATTCGGTAAAGTAATTTGGAGTAAATGCCGAGCATTTCCCCCTTCCATTTAAAATCGACATACGAATTTATTTTAGTGGTTCTCCACCTACTTTGATTTAAGGTTTTACAGAAATAATAATACGAATCACGTTTGGAAAGGGACGAGCATTATTTTTGTGAAGGCCCCTTATTTCTCAGTGCCTCGTAAATCTCGCAGTACAACAGAAACCGTTTTATGGACAAAAAGTGGATGTTTTTACAGTTTTTAAGTGGCATCTTCGGTGAAATATGCTCGTTGTTTATGAACTTAAACACGGTTGCCTTCGGACGTAATGTTTACAATCGTAGCAAAAATGCAAGTGACCAAAGCCATGACTGTTCGAGAACCCAATTAATCGATCTCCACCTAAGGGGGTGGGGGGTGGGGGGTGTAGGGGGAGGTTAGGGGGATTTGGGGGCTGGTCAAGAAAGGGTCGAAGGAGGAGGAATGGCCAAAGTGGGGTGGGGGGATTTGGGAAAGGAAGGCATGGAGGAGAAAGATAATGATGGCTCCAGCTAATGGACAATGGTCAATCTAGGAGAAGGAATGTCGGTGGGGGCCCAAGAAACAAAAAGATCGACCATGGGCTGCAACGAAATCATGCTGGTGCTACTGGTGCTAAGCACTTTGCACCAAAATTCAGCGAATTTCCCGGATTAAAAAATGCATAAATGACGAACGGGGCTTTCCGGAATTCCTTTTGCCTGTCATTGCACTTCCTTTGTTGCAAGATGTCGATTTCATCAGAAAACGAAAGTAGTATAGGAAAAGTCATCTCTGGCTCACTTTTTTTGGTTGAGATATAAATTTTTTTTGAGATGATCAATTTGATCATTTTTTGTTATTTTTTTTAAATGTTGTATTGTACCAAATTCATACGGCCACTGCCATTTTCATTGACGAAAAATAAAACTGTAGCCCCTTATTTTTATTTCTTTGTCTTCATTTTTTTGAAAAAACAAGTCATCTCTGGTCCAAAGAGTGATCCAGAGATGACTTTTCCTATACTACTAACGAACACTTGATCCTTGTTAAGGGGACACAATGTCCAAGCACGTATTCACTTTCACAATAGTTTTGACTCCATGAAAACTTATCCGGGTGGTTCTCAGTAAATGGTCAAAAATGAGATTGTCAAATTTTAAATTTTGAAGATGCTCAAGTCGTTTTATTTTAATCTCGAAATCACATTCACATCTGAGCATTAATCTCTACCATCTTCCATCTCTAACATTGAGCAGGGATGAATTGAGCAGGGATGAATAAACGGAATTTGCAATACTATCACAAATATTTAGTTGTCATGAAAATGAGGGAATGACAAACTGTTGAGTGCGATTAATTTGCCGCCTTTTTACCCATTTGATCTAGTAATAAATCATTAAACTGAAATTTCCTTTCAGATTCATTCCATCACAAGTACATATACGAAAGAATGACAAATGTATGTCATATGGCAGTCCAAGGACAGGACAATGAGCCACTTGTCAATGTTGTCATGACACATTTACTACCCTTTAGTATCACCCATTATGTATTAGCATGCATAATATTAATGATATTATAATTTTAATGACAATATTAATATATTTACATATGCAATACATATAAATTCCCACCCATGTATCCCACACAGTCCACTTTCGGAGAAAATGAAAATGCCACAGCAGTTGAAACTAAAGAACCTGGCAAATACAATTTGTTTTGACCCCTGAGATAGGTCGTCGAACATTGATTACTTGGATTCAATCGGTTCTATCTGTGCCAAATTCAGCTAGTTTTCAATGCTATTCAATTGAACGAATTTGACTATAGTAGAAATACGAACTGACGGAACTGAAGGACAGCCAATCAGAGAGGTTTCGCTTATCGATTAGGGATTCCTGGTTTTTAGTTGTTGAAAGGGAAATGGCTGACGCCTGACAATGTTTTGTTGTTGAGCTCCTTCCTCTCACCAGTGGCGCTGCATGCGAAATACCAGACTTAGTCAATCGCAAACTGGCGATTGGATTCTATTGGTCGGCGCTGTCAGCCCAGTTCCATCTTCGTGGTTCTACTATAAACTCTTTAAAATTTATATTTTCAAATATCAGAATCGCCTACAGATTTCTTACTCCATCATCTCTCATATGGAAAAGAAATGCATTATAGAAAATGAATTTTGAAATGCATTTTCTTCGCTTTCAGCCCAGTTCCATCACTTCGTGGTTCTACTATAAACTCTTTGAAATTTATATTTTCAAATATCAGAGTCGCCTACAGATTTCTTACTCCATCATTTCCCATATGGAAAAGAAATGCATTATAGAAAATGCATTTTTAAATACATTATAGAAAATTCATTTTAAAATGCATTTTCTTCGCTTTCAGCCCAGTTCCATCACTTCTTGGTTCTACTATAAACTCTTTGAAATTTATAATTTCAAATATCAGAGTCGCCTCCAGATTTCTTACTCTATCATCTCCCATATGGAAAAGAAATGCATTATAGAGAATGCATTTTGAAATGCGTTATAGAAAATGCATTTTGAAATGCGTTATAGAAAATGCATTTTGAAATGTATTTTGAAATGCATTATAGAAAATGCATTTTGAAATGCATTACAGAAAATGCATTTTGAAATGCATTACAGAAAATGCATTTTGAAATGCATTACAGAAAATTCATTGTTAAATGCATTACAGAAAATTCATTTTGAAATGCATTATAGAAAATGCATTTTGAAATGCATTACAGAAAATTCATTTTGAAATGCATTATAGAAAACTCATTTTGAAATGCATTTTCTTCGCTATCAGCCCAGTTCCATCACTTCGTGGTTCATACGAGTATGATTATGAGTACTAGGTGCAGCACCTCCTTTGTCACGGGTACTCACTACCACTCACGACTTAGTGCGACCTGCTCCACCATCTACACTGAGAAAGTGGGCTTCGCCAAATCAGAAACTATATTTTTAAGCTACTGTAGTTCAGCAAGTTCAACACAAAAAAACGAAAAAAGGCGAAATTCCACGGTCATTTATGGTCGACCAACTGGCGGCTCTGCCTCGTTTATGAGCCGCCCCCACCCCACGCCCGTCGACCTTTACCCATGGCGTGCATCTGTCATCCCCCCCTCACCCCTCCCCCCACCCCCCACCCTCGAAGCACGTGTTGGCCCCGGCGATGTATTTTTGGCGACGGTGACCAAACTGTTGACACGTCGCCATGGCAACGGGGGGTGGGGGGTGTATGGCGGCGCTCCACCCCCCCGCCGTCCAATCGATGGCGGCGGCCGCCAGTTGGCCTGGGGGGGTGAGTGAGGGGGGTGAGGGGTTGCACGTGACCAATGGGCATTGTTGGCCGCACGCCTGACTGCCGCCGACGCCGTCACTTTTATTGGACAAACAAGGGGAAAAGGAAAATCGAAGCGATGACCTGCTTGACCCACATTCATTACGGAGCGGAGGAAAAAAAGCGCCGGGGGCCCAATTGACCCCTGCCTGGGGAAGTGCGAGGGGCACTCGGCGGGTGACCCTCGCCGAGGGGAGCGTCACGCTTCGTAAGGGCCTGACCAATTTACGACCTAGTTGCCTTCCAATTCCGAGAAAAAGCAGAAAAGATTTTTTAACGCCAGGCCTAAGACCAAGTTGTCGAGCATAGCCATAACCCATTTTTTTGAATTTGCCGCCATTTTGAATTGCACCATTTTGACTATGGTCGAATTGGGCAACGTGTTTACAGGGCTCGTACTTAAATTTACGAATTCATTTCCCCGACTTTCCCTGATTTTACAGCGAAAAACCTAGTTTTCCCTGACTTTCCCTAACCATTTTGCTCTTCTCTGACATTCCCTGACTTTCCAGGTGCGTTTACAGGGTTCATACTTAAATTTACAAATTCATTTCCCCGAATTTGCCTGATTTTACAGCAAAAACCCTAGTTTTCCCTGACTTTTCCTGACTTATAAATCGTGTACAACATTGTTTTGAACCTGCTCATGAGAAAAATACAATGTTTATTACTATCAACTTTTGGAAATGGTCAGCAGAAATCTCAAAATAATTAATAAACATGTAAAAAATAATTTTTTGGGTATTTTTTGGGATGGAATGTATTTTTTAATTTTATTTTGCTAAAAAAACTTATTTTCCCTGACTTTCACTGATTTTACAGCAAAAAACCTAGTTCTCCCTGACTTTCCCTGACCATTTTGCTCTTCCCTGACTTTCCCTGACTTTCTCTGACCATTTTGCTCTTCCCTGACGCAACCCCCTCACAGGGCCGGATTAAGGTGAACTCCCTTTCTAGGGGGGCACTTCACTCCTTTTGAATCGTTTTCAAACTTTTCTGTTTTGTGCTCAATATTGATGTCCGCTTCTTACTGTTTTGTTTGCAAATTCTTGAACAGAAATACATGTAGGTCGCACTGGTCCCTGCAAATTTTACCATTTATTTCATTCGTACTGTATAAACACGTGGCTAGTTGCATATCCAGGATGGTTTGGGGTTGTTACCCCCTCCCCATTGGGCAACTCTTTAGATTAAGCCAGCAATGGCGGCCACGCTTGTTTTCTACGGAGCCTGTTATGGATAGTTTTAGATTAGGTTAGGTTAGGTTTGGTCAAAGGGGTGTCCATGGGGCCAGTTCTGACCTAACCTAACCTAACACTATCCGTAACAGGCTCCGTAGAAAACAAGCGTGGCCGCCATTGCT
>JAQFYZ010004711.1:0-10603 GCA_034695085.1 Cylindroiulus punctatus | reverse complement strand
CTCCGGAAAATGGGTACGACCCCCCTACCACCTGGCATTTATTTGCTGACTGTAGGGTACTGAGTTGAATTGAATTGCGATACTTAAATATTGTCAAGTTTGGTTCATAGATCTTGGATGAATTAACCACTATTTGCATTTTTGCATTTTTGTTTTGGCACTTATATGCGTTTCAATTTCAAGTCTTCAATTTGTTTCCATACAGCATATCAGATGCAAAAAAAAAAAAAAAAAACACACAAGCAAGTTTGGCCTCCATTTATACAAGTATTCCTTTCAATGTCACAGTAATGTTTGTTTACTGGTACACTGTTCAAGTGCATATTCAAATCCAGACACACCGATAAAAGTTTACCCATGCATTCCACCTCTGCTGTTGGCGTCAATCGTAGGTCCTATAAAGGCCGGTACGGCTCTAAGACTACTTTATATTTCAACGGTCTTTCGTCCAAATTTGGCCAGCAAATTCCTCTGGAGAAACACCGGAGTCGTCAAAGTTGGTGGCTGCCAACTTTGGCGATTTTATACTCGAGAAGGCCACGCCATATCGGTCGGCGTGATTTCCCTCGGCCACTCTTAAGGCAGTCCGACTGGCCGATTCCCGCACGATTTTCTCATTAATTTTTCATAAATGGCGATGCAGAGGCCATTTTTTGGAGCTGGTGAGGGGAGCGAGGGGGGGCCTTTGTGGTCAGAAGCGAGGGGTGGGGGCGGGCAGGTGAATGCCGCAAAATGAAACGGTGATCAACCATTTCTCCTCGGTTTTTTTTTTTATTTTTGCTATTTTCCCTGCCCATTACCTCTTTTTTCGGCAGCTCGGGCAAATAATTAAGGTGAAATGGCCGCCCCCTGATGACCATCATGGGAGCCAAAATGGACAAAGGAGGACCAGGCGCTCGCCTAGCTGCTGCTCAATTATTGACTAATCGGCCTTAACTGCTGGTCGTTTGCCTGACATTGCCATTTATAATGCTGGCCAGCCACAATAAAAACGCCGAGAAACTGGACGCCCTAACGCCTCGTTTTACGGCGCTCTTGTTCTATACAATAAATATGCTCTCGTTCATTGTGAGCGTGCACAACTATGGTCAATATATATTGCGGCGAATCGAGCGATGTAATGCATAACTAATGATGCTTAGGTGGCGGGCTCCTCAGGGGGCGCTTGCGGAGCTTGACCACCAGGGGGCGCCGTGGGGAGCCGTTACCGAGCCAGCTACTCACTCTTCCGATCGATTCCAGAAAACCACTTCAAACTTTTCCACACGCCTTCGTTGGCTTCTGGCCTTCAGCAATGCGACAACAGCGCCCTCTGATGGCATTCCGCCACAGTCAAAGATTCTCAGCAATGAGTCCTACACTGTCAGCCACAAAAGTACAAATGCAGTTTTTGTGGGGTACATATGTACATTTGCACCCCATATATCATATATGTACCCAAAGGGATGCAATGATTTAAATATTTGTACCTCAAAGTACAATGTACACCTAGCAACACATTTCAAGGGTATCCATGCGATGAACATATGTAACCATACGGTGTGTATATACAGTAAAACCTGTCTTAACTTATACTGTGTAAACTTATAACCTCCACAACCTAATATCAGCGGCCGGTCCCAAGCTCGTCCCCATGCTTGATTAATGTCCCTGCCTAAGTCAATAACCTGTCTAAACCGATACGTGATGCCCGGTCACTAAAGTATTGACTTAGACAGGTTCTACTGTAGTTTCAAAACATTTGTGCCCTTAAGGTTCAACATTTGTACTTCTTCCGTTTAGAGTGTATTGTCTGTATTTTATTGGCCGTAAAAAACGACTACTGGGACTCTAGACTAGGACTACTGGACTAAATGCTGTACTGTATTTAGTCTTATGAAGTGATTGGAACAAAAACTCCTTACAATGTTACCTGTACAAATGTTGCAAATGTAATGTCATCAACTGTTATTGCACCTGGGGATGTTCAAGTATTATGTTGTCATCTTAGGGGGATGGGGTAGCCAAATAACGACAAAGTGAGGAGAGAGGGTTGATATAAAACAAACGGTGTTTTAGAAAACAGCGTCAAAATCCATCATAATTATGTCACCCAGTTTTGCATGAAATTTCTCTAACGGCGCTGTTCTTTATAAAATGTGCTTACGTTTTGACTTGAACAAATAATTTGAACAATTAGGCCTTCCAACAATTAAAAATACTGTAATTGCAATTTTCTCCTGGGTGGCAATTTTTGTTTGTTTCGCCCATGCACTCTAAACGGAAAAAAAGTACAACTGTTGAACCTTTAGGTTACAAGTGTTTTGAAACTATATACACACCCTATGGGTACATATGTTGATTGCACGTGTTCCCTTGACATACAGTATGTTCCTAGGGGTACATATGAGTCCCATTTCATCCCTTTGGGTACATATATGATATATAGGGTGCAAGTGTACATTTGTACCCCACAAAAACTGCATTTGTACCTTTACGGTTTACAATGTGTACATTCATTTCAACAATAACGCTAAAAAGTAACTGGCGTTTACAACCCAGCAAAAAAATATTCCGAAAATATTCAAATAAACTGCAATTATTTTGCCATTAATGGCACTTTGTTTTACATTTATGGCGAAATAACTGCCTCATATTTGAATATTTTCGGAATATTTTTTGCTGGGAAAGTCCACCACCAGAGGTCAGTGAACTTTTTGGATGGTGAAGTCCGCAAGAAACATCGTTCAACAAGACGTTCAAAAAGTTAAACAGGAATGCATGTCCCCAAAACAGCCATTCTGTTATTGTCAACAATCGCCCATCACGGCGGCCATTTTTAGTGTGACCTTTGTCCCGTTGCCAATTATTGGCAACAATGCACTCATGTCGTTGCAATTTGGAGGCTTTCCGCATCAAAGCCAGTGCAGTGATAGGTTCCATCAGCACCTCTAATTAGGGGGAGATGTTTTTTTGTGTTAGACTGGGCCACGGGACTCTCCTCCTCCAAATGTCATCTCACGACAACGGAATTCCGCCGCGCGTTGTCCCATCGTGGCCATTTTTATATGCCAAGTATGTTGTTATCTAGATGGATGCGACGACAGATGGACACCATACACACAATAATGCACCACCCACGAACAAATTCATTCTGACACTACATGCTTCAGAATACACCAATTTTAGCAGCAAAGTGGTTTATGCAATTTTAGAAAGAAAAAAAATAGCTTCCCAGAGGGAATGCTAGAGTAAATGTTACAAGTTGAAAAAATGTTTGGAGAACTGATACGAGGAAACAAAAATATCGCTAAACGTTACGGGAAAAACAAAGGCGCTATTGACGAGTATCAATTCAGCTTACTGTTTTGTAATCAATATAAACAGAAAGAAACATTCAATATACAGGGTGATTATGAAGTCTTCATCATAAAAAAAATGATTTTTAAAACAATCTTGGAGTTAAAAGTCACAGATTTTTGAAACAAAAAAGTAGACGAACTCATAACGTTTATTTCTTGTATTTGGTTTACAGGGATCACCAGTAGGTGACGCTATAAACGCATTAATCGAAAATGGCATAAGCCATCAAGATGGCCCACTCTGTACTCCTTGTGAACTATATTTTAAATTTTAATTTAATTAGTTTTTATTTTTTTTTAAATTTAAATGGATTGAAATTAAAAACTACATCTTCTACCTTCCACCAAAATTTGTTCTCTATAATGCTCTGTTTTGTTTTAAATATTTTTTGAAATGGGGAAAGATTTTGTGATCACCCTGTACAACTTTTGCTGGCCTTTTGTGTTAAAAAATTAAGCCACCATTTGCTTTTACTTTTGGCATTCTCCACGACTACATGGCAAATTTCATCATTGCTACCTCCCTACCAACCATTTGCTTGTTTTTCTAAATGATGATGTATTATGTGAACAACCGCCAAACTATGCATATTTCAGGGAGAAGCTATTCTGATCGGAAGAACTACAGTGGCAAACTATTATCAGTTGGAGAGAAAACAAGTTCTCTACTCGGAGCTTGTCAAGATAAGGTCGCTCGTTACATAGAAACTTCCTACTAACGACTTTGCCATTGAATTAAATTATGCATTTTTTCTTCAATTTAAATGGTCGGAATCATGCTCTTGGGAGCTAGAAGCATAAAACAGGATGATGTACGAGGACATCACACGCTTGCCAAAAATCCAAGGTTTCTCAAATAATCCTTCCACTTACCGAAAATAAGCATCATTTGGAAGGTTGTGCCGAAACTACAGGAACCTCCTTTGCATACAACCATTGAAAACTTCCTCAATACCTTCCTTGACATTGGCAATCACAATGCATTTTGGGAATACCCCAAAAAAACTACGAAAGGCGAGTCCGGTGTATTTTTGGAGAAACCAGTCCAAAAATAAAGTGTCCAATTATAAGTTTCTATTTTGTTCGATGATGGCGGCTCCAGCTCATAATGAAGCAAACGGGGCCCCTGATTCGGTAACTCGTAAAAAATAGGAAACTGTTGTTCCTGTTCGCAGACGTTGAGACTGAGAAATAAACGCAAATGTACATTGCATTTGGCGAGCATAAAGAGTTACTTTGTTCGCCATTAAGCCCCAGACGCGTAGCCGTGCCTATAAGTAGCCAAAGTTTTGGATTTTGGGAGAAATGCCAATGGCAAAGGAAAAACGTATTGTATGAGTAACGCTGCTGATATTGGCAAGTGTCGTTGTAAAGATTAGCACCTACTGTCAATGACACAAAACCGGGCGAATCGATGCTGCTCAGCATCATTTTTCAGACAATACACTGTCATGGGACCAACTTGGGCTATTTTGGGCTATCCACACGAAGTAACGGTTGAAATTCTGCATCCAACTAAGTGCAAAAGGTTCATTTTATGAAGGGAACAGCGTTACTCTCTTCGCATATTTCCGTTGTGCTCATGACCATATTCACTTCAAACAATAATTCAGCAAGGCCATTTGGCCAAGACCCAATCTTTCCAGGCGTTCATTGCATTTAGTGATGCGCCAACATCCCGTGCATAAATCCAGCTTGGAGAAAAAGGGTAAAAGGCTTTTTTCGACCAATTTGCTTACGACCAGCGTAAAATGTCCACCAGAGGGCAGGGTGAAATTGAGCTCTCTTAATCTTGGATACTCTGAATGATGCACTACAGATTAAGCCATGCTCCAAATGTGCAGAAACTACTTTAACTCATGTTGTCCAGTATACAATAATAACACTAGTTCTACAGTCTGTAGTTGTCGCAATTTGTCCTTTTTAGTGTTTTTTTACGCTTTCTTGTTCGAACTGACCCAACCTGACATAACAATGTTACTTCTTTATTTACATGCATGTAGCTGTCCGTCCTCCAGGCAATCACAGTCAACCTAAGAGTCGTTAGGAGAAGCCCACTTGCGGAACAGGGTTAACACTATAGTGCATTCAGCTGACACGGTAGCACCTTTCTGAAAATATTTAATAAACGATCGGGAAAGGTGTACTCACTACTTTATGTCCCATACAAAGAATCGATCCTGCAGGAAACTTAAGTTAGTTGAGAAACCACGAAAAGCGATAGGGAACAATATTCGAGCGTTGGAAGTTAAGTGCCATACGTATTACAAGTCGATCTGGACTGGAATTAACTTATTCAGATTTACATGACCCACATCGCAAAATTAGGTAGTGATTTCTGGCCAGGGCAATCTAATTATTACGCCTTCATTTTTCACGCCACTCCACTCACTGATTTCAAACCATCGAAAACTACATAGGAAGAGTTTTCAAACTTCAAAAAATGGTAATCACCTAATCAGTCTAAAGCTAGGAAAATTTCCCTTGACTCAAGATCAATCTCTGACCAAGTAAGGCTTTGGCGCCATTGAAGACTTTCAATTTGCCCCCATCACTCCAGGCTGCTCACAGTTGAAAATGCCAACTTTCAGATGTCCCAGAAAGATCTGGAAATTGACATCATCTCTTTTCGCAAAATTAGTTGGAATACACACCGGGAATTCGGAAAATGTCACAGTCTCCACTGGCATAGTAACGGAGTCGTGACCCCTGGGTTTTTCCGGTGCATTTGCGAGTGGGAACGTCTCCAATATTAATCCTCCTGGATTAGCAACCGCAGTCAGCTATAATCTTCATTTTTACCAAACCCCGAATTGCTAAGTCAGTCACTCAGTGGCCGTCACACGAGAAATCCGAAACAAAGTTGTAAAAGCCATCCGCAGGGATGCTAAAATTGTCATCCGCTCTCCCAAATTTAGCATCCGGTGCTGCCGGAAATAGCACTTGGCTGCACCTTCGTGTTCTATTCTGAAATCGGCAAATGAAAGCGGAGGCCTCAAAATACCTTAAGCCATTCTTCACCCCAACACACCCAGGTGACGTCAACACTCGCATTTTTAAAATAAGGTGCAACATTTGGCTGCACGCATCCGAACCATCTGGTTGTTAAGGTGCTTGCAAAAACCGGAGAAAAAAATGTGGAAAACTGCAGGAAATAAAAGTGGCGATGCTTAAATAGTGTCATTCTAAGCTGGTGTGGCCTAATAGGGCCAAATTTGACAACGGAATTCTTCTCGACCCCCCGTCCTAAAGGTGCTCGAAGAAAGCCTATTAAAAGAAAACGAAGACTCAGCAATTGCCATCCAGAATGAAAACAATGGTTGGCGAGTGTGAATGTGCCAACTTATTTTTGAACGACTACTGGCAAAAAGATGCCCAAAACGGAAAAGTACGCGTCCTGGCCCACTAAATCAATCCAGTCACTTCTTTGTAAGGAATTTGATTTTCCAAGCTCCGTTTATAGCACTTGATGCTTCATTGGGTTTTGAGGACCATACTGTATACTTGCTGTGTGAATACAATGTATTTCCTAAGCTTCTTTCGATATTTCTTGCAAGACCGACAACATACAGGTGTACGTGGAACCAATTTGCTCCACTCCACTTCTCCATGAGAAAGTGGGCTTCTCTTAATGGCCTGTAGGCTGGCAGTGATTGCATATTATAGTGGTTTGGTTATGTTAGTTTGAATAAATAAAATAAGAGGTGCAAATACCGAAAGCTAGGACAGGTGGCATTTTTGTATATTAATCAGCTAGAGTTCACAATCAGACAGCAGCAGCCTCTTATATTTGATAAGCTCATAATATAACTTATCCATGGTATAGATACCATTACATATTATTCACTTAGATTTTAATATTTTTGTTTGATAAATTAATCATATTTTTTATTACTTCAAGACCTATCAATAGGTGATAATGTCGCACATGCAGGGCTACGTGTATTTCAGAATACATTGTAGTAAAGAGCACAAAGGTGATATCATCAACACCTATTTACGCAAGCGTTACTATACAAATTAGGTAGTCCAAATAAGAATTAGAATAAGCTTATTTAAAATGTCTATGCTGTTGGGTTGCTGAAATACCGCATCGTATAGGAGCGTATCGCGAGAAATGAGAATTCGAAGGTTCATCATCTGACAAAAATACAAGATCTACGTGGTTAGGCTTACACCAACCTATTGAAAATCGCTGGGAATAGTACAGCAATATCGTTAAAAAAACAGACCACAAATATGCCCTTCTAACAAGAGCTGCTCGCTGTAACCACACCAGAGTAGAAGCAAATACCGCATATGAACATGTACATACGATGCCTGTTGTATTTAAAAAAAATTATCTTCAGTCTTAATTTTGATTATTGAGATTCTAGGGGACCCACCTCTCACAACTGAAGACTCGAGTCTCAAAAGGGTTTAAGTGCCTCGAAACTAAAAATTCAATTATTTCATGAATCTATGAAGCGAGACAAAAAATATTCCAAGATCAACCTCAGTAACAGTTAATGCAAACCATATTAAATAAAGGTTACAATAAGGCCCTGGCTATGGTCAATGTTGCAACATTTTCTTGCGTCACAAACATGCATTTGTCACATAGATCCTATTGAACAGCAAGTCTTCAACTCATCATTACATCAATTGGAAAAAAGTAATATTCGCCTACTTGGAATAATTTCCAAAGCCGACACCTGAAGCAATCAATGTACGAGTTTGATGTTATACTCACGAGACAGTATTTCGGACGTAACACAAGTGTCGTAACCCCCCGAGAAAGACAGGCCCGAACCGTTCTTAGAGGAGTATCCAATTGCGAATTCTGTTTAACTCATTTCCAATGCAGCACATCCTGCCCGCCTCACATATCGGCTCCTTTAATTTCACATTTTAATTCGCCGCGATCAATGAAATGTGCATTTTGTTAAAACCCCGACAATTGCTGCTCGCCGCAAACCCTTAACTTTTTAAAATTATGTCAACAACGCAGGTATAACAATGAGAAATGGCGACTGGTCTGGTAGGTGCATTTCGGGAGGATATGGCTGATGATGAATAGGGATGTTTGGGCGGGGGAGGGGGGAGTGAGCCCCCCAGTCGTTTCATATTGGCAAGCCATAATAAACAATGCGTCGTATAGTGCACACATCCAGTTTGGTCAATTTATTCTCGCCAAATCTATTGTCCGCATTGTTCTTGGGTCGCCTTGTTGACGTTCCTGTTCAAATAGCAACAGGCTTCAACCGCATTTATTGGTTTTAACTCAAATCAAAACAGAAGGAAAAATACAATCGGGTGGGTGGCGAAAGCGGCGTGGGGTTACGGCGACAATAGCCAGCGCCATTCACAAAACCGCGAGACAGCTAATATTGGTTTCCTGCAAAACTGACCACTCCATATCCTGGCCGAGTTGCCAAGGTTGGTGCAAGAAAACAAGCGCGGCCATCAATAGACACGAAAGGAAACGTTCGCCTTGCAGGCGTAAGAAATCGAGATTAGTTTTCAGCCGGGTTTCGACCCCGAACAACCGGCGACCACATTGGTAAGTGACCGAACAATAGCAGTTTTAAGACAAACAGGTGCCAATGGGTGGGCAACCACACACAGCGCCAGTGCCAGCATTGATTGCTCCCCTTCAGGGGCAGACATAGCACCTCCATTTTGAGCAACAGCAGCTTCTCATTCGTCATTCACGATGAATATAACGTTTTGTAATACTTTACATCTCATCTCAGTCTTAATAATATACAATGTATAAGCTGATTGACCCCCTGCAAAAAAGTTGATTTTCCCTAAAACGACACTAAATTTATAGTTAAACAGTTTTATAATATACTGTACAGTGTAATGTCATTTTTTATATCCGGAAGAAACAGCCTTTAATTAGATGAAAATATTCACCGTTCACATTACACGCATGAATTATATCCCTATTCCATCTATGAGATTGGTAGCCGAATTTCATTCTGCAGTTAGGAAAATGAATGAATCGAGATTCGACCACCATTCTCGATCAGTGGCTGCAATGGAACCGGGGTGTTACTGGGATCCACGACGCCTTAAATCAAGCTGCCCCATGCCTATAGCGTCAATAGTAATATCAGTTAGGAATTAAAAGCGAGAACGAATTTCATCGAATACGTTCATTTTTAAACCCCAAAATTGCCTTTCAAATATTAAAGCATATACACGATGAATGGAAAAATTTCGTGATAATATTATAATTAATGATTTTTATTCCATAAGGAAAAGGAATGAAAGGGTTGATTGGAACACTTACAATCATTCTGTACAAAAATAAAAGGAGAAAATGAGATAAATAGGTTAAAATTGAAACATTAGATTGCCTTAGATTTAATGTATCAGAAGTAACGAGTAACTTGTGCTATTTGCAAATCAGACATTTTTATTTTGGTGAAAATGATATTTTGCAATTTACTGACTAACACCAACCAAATTCATGGCTCCAAATTGATTACGAAATTGTGAGTAAATTCAATAAATGGAAACCAACGAAATCAGTAAGGCTTGCCACGCTTTCGTGGTATATGAAAATGGTCGATAGCCACGTTGCTTCTCTGGCTGATGACGTCAGTCAATCGCCAGACCTAGCAACAAGTTTTATTTCTCCAAAACTTTTCCAACGGTAATGAAAGACCGAAATTCCATTTGGTAAAAATGTTTCGTTCATGGTCTGCTTGTTTCTCGTTTCGGGAAAGCCATTTTAATTGGCCAGGATCTTGCAAGCATGCATATCAGTCGACCGCTCCACCTTCATTTGTCATGTATCGAGAACTCTGAACAAACTATCCATCAAATGAGACTCGTTTGCCCTAGGCCAGGACTCCCACCACGCACTATTGGAGCTGGTTGCCCACACTGGCCCCTGCACTGCACCGCAGAAATGCATATGGTATAGACTCGAAACCACAGTTTTTTTGCCTCCAATACCTTGCGGTAACCAAGACGACCAAAGATGACGAATGGCGGGGGTGATTGATGGAAACAAACGATGGCAGCTGTTACTTTTTCGCCAGAAACAACTCTGGCTCCCGACAGAAGCCACACGTTTTTGCTAGTGGTACAGGGTGCTCAGACATCGGTTATGTTTTCTAACAGTCGGAATGATGCCGAACTGAAAACTTTCAGCTTTCCTAGGACAAGCTTTATGGACGACCCCTTGATATGTCACGCAACCCGGCAGATAACGGGGAATACCAGTATCAGAAGAACACGTTTATTAGCAAGAATCTTAATCATAC
>JAQFYZ010004710.1:0-10603 GCA_034695085.1 Cylindroiulus punctatus | reverse complement strand
GATCAGGCAGGAGGAAAAGTATTTATCAACATATGCAGGTCGACAGAGGTAAGCCACTGGGGCATGTTTCAATGTTTGAAAGGGCAACTCTTTACATTAACGGCCGCGCTTGTTTTCTACGGAGCCTGACTCAGCCTGTTAGGGATAGTTTTAGGTTAGGTTTGGTTAAAGCTAACCTAACCTAACCTAATCTAAAACTATCCGTAACAGGCTCCGTAGAAAACAAGCGTGGCTGCCATTGCTGGCTTAATCTAAAGAGTTACCATTTGGGGGCAAATATTCTGCTGTAAATTGACCATCTTCTATGACAGTTTTATTTACTTGCATTATATTGCATTCACGTTTTTGCAGAAAAATGCAGTTTTTTTAATTAGTGGCAAAAAATTTTACTAGATTGCAGAATTACAGCATAATACTTGCACTTTTACACCACATTTCTGCCCTGTTTGACACAAATGTCAAAATAATTGCAATTTATTTGAATCTGACATGGAATATTTTCTGCTGGGTTGTTGGAAAGTCAGGGATTATTTCTGTACCATAGTTAGTTCACGGTGTGTTTTATTTGTGCAGTTCCCACAAACGAATTAAGTTTGCTTCCCTGTGATACAAAATAGTAATGCATGATAAAGTTCTTGAAAATAAATACCATGGCCGGCTTGATATTGTGTTAAATTTCATGTCAAATGTAAGGGAAATCAACACGTAAATATAAATGTAATGAATGTGATATTCATTTAGCTTCCACCTCCCAAAGACATCAGGGACGATGAATTGATCGCCATTCTGGAGTCTGATGACCCATCCCACTACACGATTCCCATGAGCTTAGGAGAACCCCGCATTGTAATTGACAAAGGTAGGTCAGTTATTAAAACCAGTTCCTATTTCAATTCATGTTTTAAGCGTCTAATTATTATTTTGTTTGTACAATGCAGGCAGGAAACAGAGCCGGGCAATTGATGTCATTGTAAACACAGATTTCTATGAGAAGACTTTGACAAACGAGCTTTTTAAAACGTTCATGATTTCAGTTTCCATGACTGGATTAGACGACAAATATGAACTTAAACTAGACACAAATGGTAAGAGCACGTAAGCAAAAAATGTGAGTTGTCATGCTTGAGCAAACTTGAAGCATTTCTCGTGTTTTGCCAAATTTTCAGATTGGGTGACCTTAAAAAACAGAAAGTACTTCGGAGAAATGGTGGAAGTTAATATCCAACAGCGGCCAAAGTCACTGATTACAGAAATAGAAAGGTAGCACTTTCGTAGTCATATTTCTTGCATTTTTCAGATTGGACAATGTCTGTGAGCATGATAATGTGTATTTTTTCCAGGGCTAATCGTAAGATGGAAACTGGAATCAAAGTGTGAGTTTCCCAGCTGTCGAATTTATCTATTGTTTCAGGGCAATTTTGTATATGCCAAAAATCATTTTGTCAATATACAGTAGGACAAAAGAACCAGAATTTACAATTCGCAAGGAAAAGTCTGGCGAAAATCATCCAGATTCATTACTTATGGAAATTAAGCTACCTGGCATTGTAAGTGGCTCATTCGAATAAATAAATTTTGTGCATATTGAAAAATTTGTGTCACCACAATGGGCCATTTGATTTTCAGAAATGTGGGGCTGATGTGATGTTAGATATTGGAGGAGATCGAATTGTAATGGAAGCAAAATCGAGCAATAAAGAACATTACAAGTGGGATGTTTTCTTGCCAGTTGAGATGAATCCAGATCAAGCTGAAGCTCAGTATGATGTTACTAAGCAAGTAAGAGTTACTTTTTATCTCTGGTTAAAAATTAAAAGCATTGCGTCAGGGATATTTTGGCAGGTGATAAGTATTCATGGAATGCGTTATTATTTGTCCTTTAGGTTTTAATTGTGAATGTACCTACAACTGGCCACAAGGACTGAAGAAGAAGTTACCTCAACCCAGGTCAAATGCTGGAATTGATTTGCTGCTTTTCTTTGTATTATATTAAAATATAATGGAATGTATAAAATAAACCCTTGAAAAGTCTGAACATAGCGAATTGTTTTTTTCAAATTGGAATTTATGAAGTTGTTATACAAGCATAATTCATGTTTCATGAATTCATGAATTAGATGCATTTTCACTTAATAAATGCAGTAAAATTTCTGACTTTCCTAACCTATGTTTGGGATAGCTTCCACTGCTCATTACCTCTTGAAAAGGTTTTAGATGATTAGGGGACGTTCAAATATTATGGCATCCCAACCACGAAAAGGTGAGGATGTAATACTTGAACGTCCCCTCTTGTATGGTAAATATAATTTTTCAAACACGATGTGACACTGCACAGTTTTGTTATTTACTATCATAAATTTAAGTTGATAAAAATGAGAATGAACGGGCGTTTAGGTTGAAAATATTTGTTTGCATGATACCAAATTGATTCCAAACATAAAATAGAAAAATACATTTTGTAATGGTTGGGATTTGTCCTAGTTATTCTTTAGTTGGATTTCCTAAGTTGTAATATAAAAGGCTATTAGTAGCAACGGATGACACGAAAGAGTGGCTTTGACAGATACAAAATTTTGTAACATGTACGTGCAAGAGTAACATGCCTGGTAATAATGCCAGAGAAAATAAAATTGTTTGAGAGATCAATTTATAAATGCAGTTCTTATTAGTTTCATTTAGTTTCAATGCTACAATAAAGCTAACATGGCTGCCCCTTAAAAACGAATCACTGTGAGTGAAGGTACATTTCCAGGTTATCAAATTTAACGAAACCAATAATCATAGGGAGGCCATCATAAATTTGGAAAATGGAAAATTCCACATAACATTTCTAGGCCTATAAGAACTCCATCATACTCAACTTTTACTCTGAACTTTGCCATATGATTAATTGCATTTTGCAATAAAAATTTCAAACGTGGTTTGGTACGTTTTTAAGTTTACAAAATTCTGCTGAAACATTTTTGCACTTGGGTAGCTTCTCATTCGGATGTATTTTTATTATATTATTTTACTTAACAGTAATTTTAATAATTGTCAAGTTTGTTTGCTGCAATTTCCCTATACATTCTCAATTATTTCATTTTATCTCACTTTTGGATGTAACATTCTTGTACTTTGGTAAATGTACCTCAGATTGTAATATTGGATTGATTGTAAGTTTGCTCAAACATTTTGTTTAAGGGTGGCATGTCATTCTGATGTATTTTATTTAATTTTATTAATCTATTTTGTTTGCTGCAGTTTGTCTGCACGTTATGAATAATTTAATTTTAATTTCATTTTGCCTCACTTTTGGATGTAATGTTTTTGTACGTTACTTGGGCACGTGGGTGAATCTACTCCCACCACATGGCATCACAGGTGCTAAAATTACTGAGATTACTGAGATTACCAAAATGGTCATCTTTCAATCTTGAATCATAGGATTAAGCATCCCTAACAATAAGCTGATTGCCATACTGGACCATTTAGTGCAAAACTGTCCCCATTGACGTCATGTTATCTTGTCATAATATAAAAATAGATTTCCTCATGCAATAACAGCAGTGATTCATGGATGCGTTCAACACAGGTGGACCGTAACATGTCTGCACATGTTAACGTCAAACTCTGTTTATGACCCTACTTGAGAAGCCCATCTCTTAGATAAACCAATACTGGAAATGGTTTTTAAGACGCATCATATTTACGTATAATCCCCACCACCAGCATATACTGGAATCAGCAAATCGAAATGGCCCATGCAGACCTTTCTACGCGAATAAAAATATAGTCCCTTTATGACACTGAAGGGAATTTCATGAAAAATAGGCAACAGTTAAGTGCAGGCCTTTGTTCTCAATGCGCGCTAGAAATTCAGAAGCGTGAAATGACCAGTGCTCTTAAAGAGCAAAAATTATTGCCAGTACAGAGTAATACGTTTGGCCATCACGATGGACCGAATGAAAATGACCAAACATGTTTTCCTGTTGTTTATGGGCATCACTTATTCTTTAGTGGCAGTTAGGAAAGGCATCGAGGTACTTTCATGAAATCCAAGCACAAATTAACCTCTTTTGAACATGGGTGACCATCCTTCATGAACAACAATGAAACTTCAAGATTACTTCATTTGAATCATCCCAATAGAAATTCAAATGAATCAAGCTTTTAATTTCCTTGGCAAAAAAAAAAAAATCACGTAAAAAAAAAGTAAAATTTTGAAATTAAAAAAGTGGTTGCATTGTTGAGAGGCTTAAAATTAAGTTTAAAAATTATTTCATTTGAAGCATCCTATAGATTTAAATGATTCTAGCATTTAATTCTTATGGCAAAAAAAAGTGAAGTACAATTAAAAATTTAAAGTGTTTTGCTTTTATGGTTGATTAAGTTGAGAGGCTTAAAATTAATTTTAAAAATAACTTCATTCGTAGCAGTAATTGAAATTTGGCTGCTTCGAATGAAGTACTTTGCATCGAGCATTTAACTTCCATGACAAAATTTAAAAGAAGCTGAAGTAAATTGTTCAGCCTTTGTTTGAGAGGGTGTGCTTAAATTAAATTTGAAAATTCATTCATTCGTAGCAGCAAAATATAAATTCAAATGAATGCAGCATTTAACTTCCGTGGCAAAATCCTAAGAAACTTGAGGTAAAAAACAAAGTTTGAGTTTCTAAAAAAAGAAGTGAAATTAAAAATGAAAAAAGTGCATTTTGCGAAGTGTAAGCTAGATAGCGTGAAATACACTAGATAGTTGGCGGTTTAATTCGTAGTATTCAAATTCGGTAATTGAAGTGACAAGTGTGCAAATCGAAACGGCGTAAACGGTATTACTTTTGGCGTTTTTCTATTGCTGAAAAGCCTGATAGGATCAATATCCTGGAGGCCATTAGTGCACGGAATCACATTATATAAATTGAATGCACCGAGCACAGACTGCATTTACACACCTTGTTATCCACGCACAGACTTGCCTCCCACACAACCCAAGTCGACATTTGTATTCTTGTAATCCCATAGACCTCCGCTCAATTTAGTTCTGGCGTCATTACGCTTTCAAAATCTGGAGTTTTTTAGGCCTGGGGGTCCTTCTTGGCCTGAAAATGTTCACAAAAATCTGTTAAAAAAGCAGTTCTTGAGATGTTGCACGTTCATGCTCTGCATCACAATTTTCTGGGATGAGAATGCATTGCACCGGAAGGGAAAACACCGTGGGGACCCTTTTTGGCGCGAGCCAGATATGTAAACATATTTACCCCGGCGTCATTTAACATCAGAATCAATGTAATCCAGTTATCAAACAACACGTGTAATTGCTTATGAGCTAGCGGTGAGGTTAATGATTTCGTCCGGGACATTAACCCAGCAAATGAGCTTTTCCTGAACTCCAACATGCTTTATAAATACAAATGTACCATCTGCTGGGACTAGAAGGCATCAAATATCAAAGTTCAGTGGTTTCTTGCGAACCAAAAGAAAGCTTACAGTGCACAAAACCAACGACAAGTGGCTGATACAGTCTTTCCCTTTTTGGACGTCATTTTTAGGTTTTTCGACAAGATTACGTCCCAAATGGATGTCATTTTTTGGCTTCCATCATGGGTGTCAATGCCTGGTAAAGATTCAAAGCAAACGACAATGACAGATTCCGTCAGTATACTGCAATGTCAACACAAAAACGGATTATCCAAGTGCTTTACACAAGGAACTCATAAAGTGGCTGGAGAAAAATCACAAGATCAGGGTATTTTGCTACCAAGTTTGCTATTTTCACATTTCCTTTGTTGATATTCCCTAACAAAATCATCGGGGCCAATAAAAATTATGTAATTATTGAAATTATTGTTTTATACATGCACATATAATCATTTTAGAGAGGATATTATTTCACATGGGATTATTTCCGACAGGTTCTACTGTACCCCTGCATCGCTACCAAGTTTGCTATTTTCACATTTCCTTGTTGATATTCCCTAACAAAATCATCGGGGCCAATAAAACTTATGCAATTATTCAAATAATTATTTTATACATGCACATATTATCATTTTAGAGAGGATATTATTTCACATGGGATTATTTCATCCTACTATTATTTCATTCTACTGTACCCCTGCATCACAAGCAGTAATGACAGAAGCAATCCCACAGTCCTGGTGCATTTTGCTTCAAAGAAAAAAACTGGCATCAACAGTAGGAGAAAATCCGAGTTGATTACTTGGTCGGCGATGACCAATGGTCATCGATATAAACATTGCTCCTGCTCATAGTGCAACGAGCGCCCCCAGCTTATCTTAATTACGACAGGAATAAATCTCTCGCAAGCCCTTCAGATAATGGACGACCAGTGGCGGCTCAGCTGGGGCCATAAAGCCAGGCAGGTGACCATTGTCCAGGGCTTTTAATTGCACGATCTATTTGGCGCAACGTGGGTTTATCAACAGTGGTTTCATGGCCTCTAAAACACGGAGGGCGCCCAGGGATCCGTAATTCAATTTCTGCAGCCTGAATGAAATGAGGAACAGCCCCCACACCTCCCACTTTTATCAGCCCCTCGATTAATTCGCCCAATTTGATCGCTCCATCAACGAGCGATCCCGGCGTTTGATAGCCGGAATCATAAATTGATCCGTGACGGGTGTCAGGCGAACTCTCAGATTGCTTTTCTCTCATTTAATAAAGCGCTTCTTGCGCTGACCTGGGCGTACCTAAAACACTTTTGTGATGGAAAATCGATGAACGTCACGTTGGGATGTATGGACCTCCAGTGGAGAAATGCTACTTAACCTTTTCAGCATGTCAGCTTAAACCCATTCTCCATTATTTTTTTTTGTCTGGAAAAAGATAATAACTTTATGGATCAAGAAAATCTCATCACGTTCGCTCGGATGGGAGCTGTCTCCACTTTGCAAACTGGTTTTAAGGATAACTTAATTCGCTAGAAATTGTCGCATGTATATGCTCCTAGTGGAGCGCAACACGTTTTAAAACGTGTTCCTAAACGTATTCCGATCGTGATTACTTGGAATGGCCACTTTATCGAAACGTCAAAAACGAGAGATTGACTTTGTTTCCGTAAAATCAAGTCCTGACATATTGGGACGTTCAAATGGGATGTCACATTTTTGTAATTTTGGACCCCCATGTCAGCATTCATCACTTGCAACCTTTCAAGTGATGACAACCACTGATAACACAAATTTCGAATTTAAAAATTGTACCAACATTTGGGCTACATGGATTTTAGTTACATAAAAGCATATCTTGGTATAAAGGGTTGATGCATTTAAAGTGACACATTCAAATACAATTAAACGATAAAACGTTTGACAGAAGAACGTATTAGGCAATGTTTGCATGCCATCTGACCTGCTTGCATCTTTGCAATTCAAGGAATTAAAGTAGTTTTCAAGATACCCATGGTCCGATAACATAACAGGAAAACTGGCAATATTTCCAATTTTTTTATAGTCACGTGTCGATGCGCGAGGAGGTGTCGAACGTGGTAACCATGACAATGATGGTGCATTCACACTTGTAATTTTTGCCCAAGTTCGGAGATAATTTTTTCTTCTTATGGAGGTTATTGCCCAACATGTGCCCAAGGTTTACCTACATAAAATGGAAAAAACTTCTCCCGTACGTGGGCAAAAATTACAAGTGTGAATGCACCATAACTATGGAACGTGAGATTCCATATTGGAAGGCATTCTAACTAACTTGATAGCATTTGTTATGATGGCGTAAAATATCCAATCACTCGCCATACATGATCATTTATTAATTTTATAAATTATGATACAGTGCATGTAACATGCCTTAAACTCGTAAATATGGGTTAAATGCTCGTAAATTAACAGAGGGCAAAATATCCGAACATGAATTCGTTCGAAAGTCGAACTCGTGCGCTCGTTGCTTTTTGCCATTTTTATTATTCTAAATCACAATACAATGTTAATTCGTATTATTAAACTGCAATTGTTTTATGCCAGGTGGGCAACTTCACCTTACTCGTTCTTCTGACTGACGCACATGGTACCAGGTAAGCATTTCGATGGCTTTATCTGCTCAGTATAGCAATTGCCGGGCTCATCTGGGCACCGCTAAATAGAAATTTCAAAAATTCGAAAAGACAAATTTTTGCGAAAATACCATTTCAACTAACCTTGTTATGAACAGCCAATGTCATTAATACATGCTAATGATCGTTTTGCTTGATATAGGCTCGTACATACATGTATGCTTGATAAAACCCTACACATTGGTGAGTAAATTGGCATTTTACACCATTTTGGAAAATAAAAAGTTATCGAATTAGAAGTTAATTAGAACGACTGCTAATGGAATCTTGCGTTCCACAGTTGCCATGGTTGCCACGTTAAACACCTCCTCGCGCATCGACACGTGACTCCATTCAACGAATCAACGCCTGGTATTTGAGCGGCAAAATCAAAATCGGGACAAATTCAATAACGATGGATGTTATTAACATATTGCTAAGCTCATCATCGCATTTTTTGCGTAAGATTGAGAGCCAGCATCACGGCACATTCAATAGGTAATGTGACATGTTTTCCTGCCTCTGGTGAAGTTCCTTCTTAGTATTGTATAAAAATGCGTGTCATGACGCCATGCAGCACATTTGAGCTAGCTGAGATTAGGCTTATTAACAGCGCAAACTGCAATCCAGTGTAATCTGAATAAATGATGAGCACGACGTGTTTACATCACACCACCAGGCTACGTGATTAATGTACTCCATGAGGAAATGATGCGAGCCTCCATCTTACGACCGAAAAATGAGCACACCCACACAACAGTACGTGAGGAACTTTGAAAAGCAAATTTGAATAAGGTAAACAAATGCGAAAGTTTCATCTCAAAAATTTCTTTTCCCGTAGCACCATATCCAGTCGAAAGATCACCAAAGCCTATTTGGACGAAAACCAAGCCAGAATGCAGCTATAACTGCCAGCGAAGTTTCCAACATCATAAGTTGGTATAATTGCTGAATAATTGGTGCAAATTAAGCTGCCTAAATTATCCCTTATTAACGATGACATTTTCGTCAGTGAGTTAAATCCCATTCAAGTGCAAGCCCCTATTCTTAAGCGACGAATTAGATGGCTGTGCAAATGTTTGCCAACATGTTAGGAGGACGCTGGAAAACGCCAAATATTGAGTTATGTCTATTGTTTTAAGGCCTCTTATAATTAACAATGTCGTCGTCGGGGGAATATTAATCCGCGCAAACAATAGTCGTCTTTAATGGAGACAGGGACGAGTGGACATTAGTCCATTACAGCCACAAAAGCGAAATTTATTCGTGGTACACAACACTAGCACGTCCACTTCAGACCACTTCAATTGTTTGCCCTGCAGGGCCAGCTCGAATTTTGCTTTTAATAAAGACACCAAAATAAAAGCTAAGTGGTTGATGGAAGTAAGCTGAAGTTTGAATAATAACAGGTAAATTTTATGACAACCAAATCCCACACTCCACTCGCACTGATACTCCAAGTTCGTAGAATCACTTACGTATGGATCTTTTCCAAAACCTCAATTTACGTCATTTCCCATGAGAAATTTCGAGTACTTATTAAAAAATACATCAGTTTGGCAGAATGCGTCATACAGTACATGCCCAAAGGGTACTTTTTGCTGAGCACCTATTATAGTCGAGTGACATGACCTTAATGCACACATTGCAAGATTTCAGCAGAATAATGGACAACAGAAAAATTGCTGTCCTTGAACAAAAATGATTACTATTTTTTTTATTGTGGCATGTCACTGATGTACATGTATTTTGCTGATGTATTTGTATTTCCTACATATTCACTACTTTATTTTGCTTTTATTTGTCTTCTTTTTGCTGTTATTTTTATAACGGCATGACATTCCCATGCATTTTCTTTTCTTTTAGTTATCTATTTTGTTTACTGAATTTTTTCTTCACATTCTGTATATTTCATTAAAGTTTCTTTTCTATCTTTTAATCCCAATATAACAGTTTAGTACTAGGGTAAATCTACCACCTACCACACTGGATGTATTAAATTGAATTGAATTTGCACTATAATTTTATTAAATAATTTTCTAAACTAAATTTTCAGGATAAACTACATGTATGTGGTTGGAGTTTTTAACATCGGATAATTTCTGTCATCATTCCAAAAATGTGGCTTACGAATGGCTCAGCTTTCTGCGATAACGTACGTCGCATTTCAGGTTGATCTATCAATCTTTAACGACTTATCAGACCTGATCTTAAATGAGACATTCCCATGTCCAGCGATTAATTAGTTTGATTACTTTCATTGCGGCAGACTACCAGTGCCGTGGGCATGAAATCCAACATTAGTTTAGCGCAAGTTAAGGCAAGTAGAGAAAACGCCATCACCCATTACGTTAGTTAATGTCAGCAAATAAAAAAATGTCTGATTTTCCCTCATAGCTAATAGGTTGTCAGTGATTGCCTACCTGTAGGGGCCGCATAATCAAATCAGGTTAGGTCCCAGACAGCACATGGACAAAAATAGTAAGTCATTAGGACGTCATTATTAGATACGTTTTTCAGCAAGACATCATTACGAACCAAGTGGTTGCAATTTCTTGATCAA
>JAQFYZ010004709.1:0-10605 GCA_034695085.1 Cylindroiulus punctatus | reverse complement strand
CTTTCGTCTTTCTTGACGTGTGCCATCAGACGTACTTTGAATTCTCTTCCTAAGGATAGCCTAAAGCTTGAAATTCAATTTAGCAATGATGATTGTCCACCCAAATGTGGTGTTTTTTGCCAAATGAACTTGACGGATGTGCTCTTCGCTGATTGCAATGTGTTCAGTAGAATTGTGTAAATTAACCCCCACCACATTGCATCTCAGGTGCTGACTGTGGGTGTATTAAATTGAATTGAACTAGGCCGCTTTATTTTTTTTTCTTCAAAGGTAAAGTTTTCCAACTTCAACGAAAACTTAACATCAAGATCTGGGTTAAAGCATTTTCAAGTAGGGCCCTTGAGCATTTTACGTACATTAAAATGAATCTAATGGTCTCTCCAATCATTCATCATTCCGTACCGGTGCAATTATCAAGTTCGAGCATTTCGCGGACGTCAAATTTCGGGCTGAAATTTCCTAGATTTTTAGACTGGGGACTTTGAGTTATGGATACATTCAGTTTTCTTGTTTTCGCACAGTGTTCTGTCACAATTTGCAGTTCACAACACGATAGTAGAGCTCTTGCGGGCTCGCAGTTATAGACACGTGGGCCTAAGATTCAAAATTTAGTTCAAAGTTAAAAACAGCGGTGTTTTCGGTGTTCGATAAACTGGCATAGTCTAGAACGCTAGATTTGTGGCTTTCAGGAACGATTTTTAAGATGGAAATCATTTCCAAACTTACATTAGCGTGACCCGGCACGAGCGAAACACTCGTTTTACGGGGTCAGCAAGATTGCGGTGACACTGTGCCCCGACTGGCCGCAGAGCTGCGGCATGAAGCTGGGTTTTCTCTAATTCTGACGATAGTTAAAAAGTTAAGTATCTAAAACGAAGTTCCTAACTGTTAAGAGCCGCGATGCAGCCACATTACTGTTTCTAGCAGCTCGAGAATCTGGCTATGAAGGAACGGGTCTCAATTGTGAAAAACCGGGAAATATAGGGAATACGACAGTTAAGGCGATCCCCAAAGTAGTGCCTGCAACGGTGTTTAGTTTACTTAACTGGCCTCCATTTGCATACGTGCAAAACAGTTCAACCAGGAACAGCTATTTTTACGGCCAGTTAAAACTTCCCGTTGACATCGTAAGATAATTGATATTATGCAACTAGCCATAGAACGTGCAAGCAGTTTACGTCCGACGGAGTCTGAAAATTTGTGTTTTACGCAAAATCAGCCGGTTAGTGCAAAACTAAAAACGTCTCGAGGAATTCCTGCCATTGAGGTTTAAGACCGCTTCGGAGTCGCCTTAACTGGCGAGTTTTCAACTAACAAAAAAAACCTTCGAGTTAACGTGTATGGGGGCAAAAAACCAAAAACTAGTATAAAAAACCTTATATTAAAAACTCAACGTAACTGGTTACTTGCCTTTCTGGGTGGGGCTGGAAGAACTAATTACTAAAAAAACTAGCAACTGAGTTATGGTCCTACCGCGCACTCAACTAGACGGCATGATCGGGTTGGCAAACTGTGCGGCGATGCGTGGCTTGTAGCGGTTCCTGCCAGTGGACTGCGAGGGGGTGCTCTCGGCGCTGGACGGCGCGATCAGCTCGCGGATGCAGGGCGGCGTGTTGATCTCGTTCTCGGAGCTGTCGTTGCCGCCGTCAGTGGGCGTGGGCGGCGTGCGGCACATGGGCGCGATTGCCGCGGAGGGCGGCGACACGCCGGGCACGCGGTCATCGCGCGGCAAGGCCTGGTAGATCCACGTGGCCGGCACGGGAGGTACCTACATGTAGAATAAGCAGTTAGACCAAATCCACATTGAGACCAACAGGAGTCCAGTCCAAATCCGAGATAGTCTGTCCAAGAAAAGAATATACCGAGCTCCAACCATTTAGAGCTTCAGCTAATAGAATTGGTTTTCCAGCCACATTCCCATGATGAGCGTGAAGCTGCGACGCAACGCTAGCATGAATTGCAGAAAGTGTCTGGCAAGACTAATTGAAAACCGGTTCTTTTTTCCTTGGACGGGCTAGAAAACCAGATGCGGTTTTGGTTGCGAAGCTTTTGCTTACCAAAGACGGGGGAGGGAAGTAGGGGCTGGTGGATCTCGAAGGCAGCGAATAGTAGGTGGGCTCGGGATGTCCGTCCATGAGGTTGCTCAGCTGAAGGGTGTGCTGCTGCGGCAGGGCAGCCGAGTCGTAAGAGAACTGCTCCAAGCAATCTGCGGATTAACAGACAAGAAGTTAAAGTTTGTCTACAATACAGGTTAGCCAGCACACGAGCAACACCGCATAACTGCATTTGTTAAATATATTTTCTTTTTGTCTTAGATGATGTTGATGCTCAGACTGCACGCTTTAAGAGTAATAGCAGAAAGGCTTTACAACTAAAAACTTTCTACGTTGAGGAAGGCTTGGTCCACAAATCGAGTTATTTGTGTTGCACTCCAAATTTGCATCATCGTGGCCATGACATGTTCTTACACAATTTAAATTTCTCTGGCAGCATTACGATTATGCACATATCGATTTCAGGATTTTTAGATTTAGCTGGTTTTCAAAAATTTGACGATCTTGAGGGTAAAATGCGGTTGCAACATTTGCTTAAGATTAAAAGCATCATAGGAAAAAAAACCGACCTGGAGCCGGCGAGTCGAAGCGGATCAGTTCCGAGCCCGTGTGCACGGGCAGGGGCCTAAGCGCGGGCGACGGGATGCGGCTGGGTATGGGGTCGCTCATGAGGTCTACGGTCGATCCGTTGCTCTGCGGTAGCTGCAAAGACGCCGAGGCATCCTTCTGCTCGGCGGCCTGGGCGCTCTGCACCGTCTTGGCCGACTTGAACAGGGCCAGGTAGCAGGGCCCGTCCTCGTTCAGGTGGACCGTCTTCTTGCGTCCCTTGATGGTGACCGCCTCATGCATGGCCAGCAGGAGGGCATTCACGCTGGAGAATCCGTACTGCGCGGGGACAACAGGCCGCTGGAAGCGGGCCTCGAAAGCTGCCTCGAACTGGGCCAGGGGCACTCTGCCGCTGCTCTCCTCCAGCAGGAGGACGACGTCCTTCATCAGCAGCTGGAGGCGGTTGACGCTGATGGTGCGACACGTGCCATTTCCTTCCACCTAAGTGAGAGAAAAAATCCTCCCAACTTAGCTGGGACTTGGAGATTGGGAGCTTCAATCCATAGCCGAAGCTGAAGCCAAAGCCCTTTACCAAACAAAAAATAAGAAATACGTCCTTACCTTGAACTCCTTCGGGTCGTTGCAGAGCTGGTTGATCAGGCACTTGTGGCCGTATCTGGACTTGAACGAGCGCATGAAGTCCTCGATGCCCATCTTGCCGTCCGGCTGGTCCAACAGGATCCTGCGGGCGCAGATCGACTGGTGCAAGACGTGGTCGCGATCAACGGCAGTCACGATCAATCCGCTGGACGTCTCCACGACCTGAAAAAATAAAAAAAAAAGCAGAAGAATTGGTAGGAGACAACCTGTTGGCACACGAACAGTACTTCGTGCATCAATAAAAAGTTCTCAAACGAAACCCAATCCTTTACTTTCTGAGTAAAAAATAGGCGCCATCTTACCTTCACGACGTGGCTGATCTTGTTGAAGAGCTCCCTGACGTCTCCGGCTCCAAAGTCTTCGGGGTGCAGGCTGTACCCGTGCATCTGGATGAAGGTGCCGAGCATCTTGTCCAGCGTCATGATCTGCCTGCCCGGGGCCTGCATCATGGAGCCAATCTGGTTGGCGAACACCTGCAGCATCTCCGGCTGCGTCAGCTGCAGGATTTTCTCCTCGTCGTCCTTGGGTGCTTGCACCTCGACCGTCTCGGGGATGGCCTCGAACAGCTCGATGAGCTTGGTGAAGCCGTAGTCGGACACGCGGCACTGCTTGCCGAAGTGGTGGTGGTACGCAGGGATGAACTTGGTGAAGGCCATGCAGCAGCGGGGGCTCAGGCGCAACAGCTCAACCGCCTCCGATGCGAACTGCTTGGTGCGGTCCGCCTCCTCTGCTGTTTGCTCTGAAAGTGCAAGAATCCAAGCTTTTGAGCACAGTGTGATTGAATTGAATTTAATGTAATTTGATTTCAGAACAATTATACCTCGTTTTGGAATGGATATAATCGTATCTGACCCGGTGTCGGAAATCTGCGAAAGCCGTGAAAACAACGGTCATTAGTCAGATTTGATAGATTAACACTACAGGGCGTCTCTACTGGATATATATGGCTGGTACAGTAAGTCTCACGACTCCAATTACTTTTACATGATTACAAACAAATTTCCATGCCTATTAGAGAAACCTGGCTATGGGGATGTTCAAGTTGTCACAACACTAAATCACGATTTTCAGACACACTGTGAAAGCGGATTCTTTTTTCAAATGATGGCGACTGAGCATTTGGCCATCTGTCAGAATTCCAACTCGATAGGATCGTGGACTTAGGAAACGCAACCAAGTTTAATAAAAATTTCGGCAAAACTCACCACCACGGATCCCTCCGAGACCTCCGGCAGCAGGTCGTTGATGTCGCACACGCCGTAGTTGATCACGTTGAAGTCCTTGCCGATGGATTTTACGTAGACGTCCGCGAAGGAGCTCAGTGAGATCTGCTTACTGGCCTGCGACTTCAGGATGCGCAGCAGGTCGGCCGTGAAGCGCTTGATTTGGGCGCGGTGCGTCAACGTGAGCAGTCGTTTCGTGCCCTCGCCGATGATCTGCGCAGTCCGATGGGAATGAAACGCGGTTAGTACAGGTATCGTTTCGGGGTAAAAAGTCTGACTAGTTGGGCCCGGCATTACCTGAACAACGTGTGGTAAAGACTCCAGCAGGTCCACCAGCCTGGTGTGCCCGTAGTCCGCCACGCGGCACTGCTTTCCGAAGTGGTTGTGGTACATGGGAATGAACTTCGACAGCGGCATGCGGCAGTAGGGATGGATCTTCAGCAGGTCCACGATCTCCCGACAGAACATCGCAAGCTGGTTGGCCAGGGGAGGACTAACCGTGCGTAGTTCTAAGGGAAAAGAATTGGCATTTGAGTCGGACCAGTGCCGAGGTAAAACGTCGTTCGAAGCCGAACCCTCGGCGAGCGACTAACCAGGATGCTCAGAGGAATTTACGTCAATCCACTCGAGCCGCTTGATCCTGCTCTGCCCCCTCACTATGTGCACTCCTGGGATGCAAGTCACCAAGTGCTCCAGAGATGCACCGTCCTCGTCGACAGTGTTCAGCTTGCCGAATTCGCACTCATAACAGATTGGAAAACTGAAGACAAGAAGGAAGAAAAATCACAAACTGACACAACACTAACAAACAATACTCGTTGTTGAATACCACAAACTTGCAGTATACTCTTTCTACTGCGTAAGTCTTGAAACCTACCTGTTTAAAGGGATGCTATTGGCATGGAGCTGCAGGAGGCTGTGCACGTTGGGGGTCAGCAACTTCAGTGAAATCATGACATTAGGTAGCTGCAGCGCCTGCTCCTTCTCGGCCCAGCCCTTGCCCTCGTCCTGGTTGTGGCAATGGATTTCGCAGTGGGCCAGCTCGAAAATTTCTTGAACTTCCTATCGAACAATTAATAGATTTGTGAGGTAATCTGGTAGCACATGAAGCAAACTCAATAAAAACAGACAGCTTTGAATGTTTGCATATTCCATATTTGAATGTTAGTGATCAAACCGTTCTACCTGGTTAAATATATTTTGAAGTTACAATTTACTCAAGCGACCTGATATCATCTTGTATCATTGACATGACAGAACATCAAAACTTCCCGAATGTTTTTCGGAAAATTGTTATCTTCTTGTACATTTTATGGGCGATAATTCGTTTTGTGGACGAAGAAACTAAAATAGCAGACAATTTACCTTTGAGCCGTCAGAGAAGGCGGGCGATGGAATGTTCCTGATACTTGCGTTGAGTGCGACCAGCCGACCGTTCGAATTCTCCTGCACGGAGACCACGTCGTGCAGCTTGTGGAGCTCGGAGACGCCGATGGAGCGGTGGTACCGCTTCTCGTATAGCTCCCTGAACTTGAACAGCGGAAGGCTGTTCCTGGGCACGTCCATCAAGAGGGCGCAGACCTCGGTCCTGTAAAGGAAGACTAATTTCAGCTGCTGACAAACAAAACCCCAATGTCGGTCCGAGATAAGACCATGGGCCTACCTCAGCACACTGAGAGGAGGTACGTCGCCGGAGTTCACCACCGATATAAGGATGCGCTTGGAGCCAATGCGGCGGCGGTGCAGCTGAGAGATCGCGAACTGGGCGTCTTGGATCGTCGGCACTTTGATGCCGGCGGTGAGGCTCCCATCTGGACTTAGGTTAACTGACACGTGAAGAACCTGAAAGGAAAAATTTAGGATGAAAGGTGGTGCAAGCAGTATTGGAAAAATGATATTTTCGAACATGGCAATCTGGTAAATTAATTTAAAAAAATACTGGAAACAGACGGTAATTTGAACGCTAAACTCACCATCACGTGTTCCCTGAAAAGGGCCTGCAAGAATCTCTTCATCTCCTTGGCTTCAATACACTGGTCTAAGTTGGTGATTTGCAAGTCGACCGGCTCACTGGAATGCGATGAATCCGCAGGTGCGGCAGCTTTAGCCGAATCTCTGTGCGGCTCGCCGTCCATGAACACTGACGAGGCTGAAGGATACATGGGTGGCCGCGTCCTGCCTAACTTCGGAGAAGCCGAAGAAGCCGTCGACCCGTTGCTCCAGGCTGCCCAGGAGTAGGGCTGCGGCGAAGGCGTGCTGCGGTTGCTGGAAGGAGCGAAGTCACCGCCGGACATCCCATGCCCAGGGGTTCGGCCATTCGTGTAGCCGCTCCTGCCATCCAATTTATCTCGCCAAACATCGTTCGTCTGGAATCGACCACCAGCTACACGCGTGAAATGCCCAAGACAAACGTTCAAAATGAAACATCGCTTTAAGTAATAAGAAAATTTAACAAAAGCAGAAGATAAATCATTCCGCCAAACTGACCTCTCCTTCCGGTTATCTTCCGCCCGCCATCCGGCAGGCTCCCCATGAAGCCCCTCTGCCTGGCATTGCCCTGACCGTCGTCCGACGAGCTGGTGCCGTAACCGTCTGACCTCCAACCGCCCACCTTCTTCCGCCGCCTTCCCATCTCGCAGTCGGAGGCGGTGGATCCCATCGAACCATGGCCGAAGCCTTTCTGGGGGCCGTTGAAGCTCGGAAGGCCAGCACCGGTCATCTTGTGAGAGTCGAACGGCCGCTGAAACACGTCCTGAGAGTTGGTGGAAAAAGAGTCGAACATCGACTGATCGCTGGGAACCGTGAACTGCTGCTGCAGGCTGGGATTCCTATCCCAAGGGCGGCTGAAAGAGAACAGATCCGCGCCAGCGGCGACGCCGCCAGGTTTCCCAGAGCGGCCTTGCTGCATCGATGCGGCATTCTGAGGCGGCGGCGGAAACGAGCTCTTGACCGACTGCCCCTTGCTCGGTGTGCTGCCGTTGTGCGACGCCTGTCGAGACTGATCGGGAGATGAGGAATAACCATGTTGGTTCTTCTTGCCTGGAAAACCAAGTTGAATGTAAGCCAAGTTAGCGGAAGCACTGGCGTGCCAAAGGTCGAGCATGCCATGAGTTATGATGATATAACAGAGCTACGATAATATGCGATCGAAAAACAAGAAACGTTGATGAACACCACTCAGTCAAAAAAAAAGAAACATCTTCAAATAGGAATCACAACCAATTCAGAAAACCCAAAATCCAAAGTAAAGCTTCTTACTTTCACATCACCCCCAAAGCCCCCAGTCTGCCCACAACATCTTCAGGAAATCAACTCGCCTAAGAAAAATTATCACTTTCAAACCCCTCACCAAAAAAATTAAAAATTAACTAAAATAAATAAAACCAATGCTAAACCCACTTTCTGAAAAATAAAATCAAAAGTCACTGTCTACTACAACAAATCTCAGTATCTGAGAAATCGCCCAAGAATCATTCACATCTCAAGTAAAATCACTAATGAAAGCTCATCAAAGCTAATGAAATAAACCAAACTAAGAAAACTTTCTTTCAAATCACTTCCCTCAAAGAAACCCTATGAAAATTACCTTCTACTAAACTATCTGCCTCTAAGACATCTTCGTAAATTGCTTTCAGCACCTAATAAAACTCATCCTCCCAAGAAATTCACTCACTTTCCAAAAAATAATAAAACACAAGTACAACAAACCACCAGACCAAATAATCCGAGACGTCACATAAACGCCATTGGAAAACCAACACCTTAGGAACCCTACCCTAATCAAAATTGCCATGACTGATGACTTTTCAAAAATATCCACCTAATAAAACCTAAATTGTACTGAAAAATCTTTCCCCTACGAAGAACCTAAAAAAATGTAAGGAATCACTAAGGAATCTTTGTCGTCTAGGACAAATTATTTAAGAAAAACCATTAATCAATATTACAGATAAAAAACACTATGACACAATGGCAGCAGAGGCCAGTTTTGAGATTGTGGATTATCCCTACTCGGATCATCCATCGCTTCGCACCTTGTTTTTGCGGAGATGAATTTCTTCCGGCTCCGCACTCGCTAATGGAAATGTTGTTAGAGTTGGGTGGAAAATTCATAGAAATTCTGTTGCCAAACACATCTTCATTATCCATGCGCTTCCTCGCCCTGAAAACAGAAAAAAATCGACATGAATGAATCAATTTCAACAGCTGAAAATTGCTCCAGTATGCTGAGAATTTCGCTTCAAGGTCAAAACAATCGCTAGAGAATTCCTATATAAAATAGAAAAACAATCTCGCAAAATCTTGAGTTTGGTGGTTGTTGTTTTCGCATTTATAAAGCAATGCAAAACTCGCAATTTGCATAAGATGAAAATCAACCTGCTTTCATTTCAACATATTGCAATATTTTATGCGATTGATGCAAATCTATGCATACGATGAAAATTGATGAAAATTGTAAGTTTTGCATTACTTTATAAATGCGAAATGGGCAAAAGATATGAAAACGCGTCGAAAATTTCACTTGCACATAAGCGTGCAATCCGAAATTAACATAAAACGCAGCAGAATTTGCGCAATGCCCTTGACCTTACCCTTGGACGTTGAGGACGAGTCTGAACATTTTTTCGCCGATTCGATGAAAGCGCAGCCGATTCTTAATTAGATTAATTAAAATTGGAAAGGGGTCGAACGAATATCGAACGAGAAAAACAACATTGGGGGTGAAGCCAAATTAATAAAACTCTGAATAAAATTCCATTTAGAAAACACAATTGAGAAGAATTTGTCCTTAGGACCAACTTCAAAAACAAATTATGAACTGAAAACACAGGGCACCTTCTCCCTTCCAACACCTTGCACTTTATGAGGTGACCACGTTGAGCGCTGACCTCAGGTCAACTTGGTATGTGATTATGCAAATCGCCACGCGCGTCCATTGGACGAAAATGACCTTTGACATTCGATCGATGAGGTCACCTCACATTTTCATTGAAACACTGGCAATGCATTTTAAAAACAGAAAGTGATTTTACATGCTTTTATAATGTACAGTATAAAATGCAATTTTGGAGGTATTTTTGAATAACGATTAATGAGTAACAATGTCAAATTGACATGTATTATCACCGAGCTTCCACTTTCACATGTAATAGCCTAAATAAAGATTTCGTTTCCTCTACAAGTGCAACCCTGATTGTTTCAATAATTAATACCGTACAATCTTTATGCAGCCTCATTTGAGTATAACCAGCCTACGGTGCATACAGTAGGGGGGCGTTCAAATAGTATGTAATCACATTTTCGTGATTTTTAGAACCCCCTCGTCGCCCTGTGTCCTTATCGTCGACCTAAAACCAATTTTCAGTTCTGAAAATGTTGAGCATAAAAGATGGATTTCATTCCTATAGAGACAGTTTCAAAATAATAATAATAATAATAAAATTATTCCGATAGGTTTAGGAAACAGCAATGATGCTCGACATCATTATTTGACCACCCCCTTCCCTTCCGTCATCATGTAACCCCCTCTCTCCAAGATGACATAATTATTTGAACGTCCCCACATACGATTTTCCAGCAAACATGACTGGACATACTACGTTGGTGCTCCAATCAGAGTTACATCCAGTACCACGATAAAAATGACATCGCCAATTCTCGCGTCCATCTACCAATTTTAGTGTCGAGAGCTGCTTTTTTTCTACCGCGTCTTACGAAACCTGACCATAAAGGTTCTCTCGCATTCAAGACTACCTCAACTGACAGAAATTGTTGGTTCGCAACAATGACCACCACGCATCAACGATGTTGTATGCAAGACAGCGATTACAAACAGTAGAAAATAAAAGCTAAAAGTTTATCGCATTCCTCGATTCAACTTTTTGTGAGAAAATTGCCTAAATTCTATTTCTATTTAAACTAGCATTTGCTATATAAAATCGATTCGATTCATCCTTTCATCTCAAAACATATGTAATAACCCCAAAAGAGATGAAAAAACGTTCTGACCTTAACGTATAGTCTGCAGTGGGAAATCGAATCTGCGCAGTGCTCCCGGTGACGCTCAGCACCTTTCCGCCGCAGTTGTCGGCGAGCTGCTTCAGCCGATTTCGAACTTGGGC